>PVJI01007601.1:0-77133 GCA_004026765.1 Micronycteris hirsuta
GGGTGGAAGGGGGATAAAGGGGGAAAATTGGGAAAACTGTAATAGCATAATCAATAAAATGTACTTTAAAAAGATAATATTGTTTCTAGATAAATTATATCCATTCTTCATCAAGGTCTTTTCAATATAAAAAACAACACTCCCAGAGTCTTACTTAATGTGATATAAAGGTTCTGAAGCTACAGCTGATAATCTTGTCCATGGAGCCTCAAGAATATGAATTGCAACTATGGATGTTCACTTTCTAGAGGAAGGTCACTGGGACCACTGTAGCAATAATGATCACTTACGTCATACTTCTCTTTGGCCCAGTCCAGCCAGTGCTCCCTTTTGGGAAATTCCTTACTCCGGTGCCTAAACCTATTTTTGATGGCAAACTGAAAGAAGGAAGAAAAAGCAAATTTCAAAACCGAACTGATTACTTTATCAGGAAAACACACTTCAATTAAACTCCTTTTAATGGAAAACTTATGAGAGAAGCAAAATAGAAAATTGTATACACTAATATATATATGACAATGCTAAAAGGTATGCCATGCATTTACTTCTAATCTTTTACTGACTACGAGTGTGTGAGTTTAAGGTAAAAAAGTCATTCTGTTACTACTCTACTCTCCAGAGAGAAGCATTGAATAGAAATATTAGGTGACATTTATGTTTTCTGGTAGCTATATTAAAAAGCAAAAAGGAAACAGGTAAAATTAATTTTAAATACATTTTCTTTAACCCAAGAAACACAAAACATGATATTAATATGTAATCAATATTTTAAAAATTCAGAAAAAGTTTTACATTCTGTCTTTAAACCAAGCCTTTGAAATGCAGGGTATACTTAACCCTGACAACACATTTTAATTTGAATGCTAAATTTTTATTAGAAATATTTGATCTGTATTTACATTTCACAAAATTTGTTTGAAAACTAGATTTATATACTTACATTGTTCCAAATATACTTTAAAGTTTTCCAATTACTGAACTAAGTATTGGTTTTTAAAATCTAAAAGAACACATTATATAGAAATACATGTATAAGAAATTATATAATTTAAATCAATTGAAGTGAAATCCAATTAAATCTCTGTTCCTCTGTTGAACTTTCTGCATTTCAAATGTTTAATAGCCACATGTGGCTAATAGCTACCATATTAGAAGGTCTATAATAAATGGATCATAGCCACACAAAGGAGAGTGAGAACCCACTACATGGAAATGAATTTATAAAAAAAAATAAAGGTTATAGTTGAACATGTTTTAAAATATGGTAACACTGATGAGAAAAATACACTGACCACCCATCATAAAATTAGAGGTTTCTAAGATTCCTTGTTCATGAAGCCTTTAGGAAGAGCAAAGCACATTCATATATGTAGCACCAAGAGAAAGAGATGGTGGGATTGGTTGGGAACATGGATGGGAACATGGATTGGTTGGGAAAGGCAGTAAATAACTCAAAGCTGTGGACTCATTTTGGATGCTAGGCAATACAGTTCTCATGATTCTAAAGAGCTTGAAGTTGTTCTTTTGGAGTCTGAACTAAGTTGTCAATTACTAGGGAAGTAAGAACTTGAAGAAACCATTGGTAAGATCCCCTTCTAGCTTGGAAAAAAGTCTGTGAAGGGCATTAATCTAATTACTGTTAGAGGAAAGTACAAAAGGAAAAAAACAATAATTGAAAGGAAAGATAATGTTTTTGATTTTGAGAGGACACATTTATTTCATGAACTAAAGTACACATGTATAATTTAATGCAGTAAAGCCAGGCAAAGGGAAAGTAAGTGACCTAACATTACCTTAAGGCTGCCTTCACATCTCCAAAATTATCCACATATATTTTTTTACAAATAAGTGACACATTTTCCCCTGATTATACAATATAGACATATTCACTAAAAAAAATGGGAGAAAATAGGGGCTATTTGACTCTATTATTTAAAGATTCCTACACTCAACATTTATTTCCTGACTTTAAATGTGCCTGTATGTACCTACACCATGTGGATGTACATGGAGGAATTCATATTCTGCATGCGCCTGTCACCAGGTAGTCTTTGAAGACAAGACTCCCGATGACTGCATAATATGGCAGAGATGTGCTGTAAATTAGGCATTATTCTCCCATTATCCACAACTTGGAGGACTCAAATTTTTGCTGCTGTAAATACTTGTTTTATGTTATTGTTTTGGCATTGTAAATATTACATTAATAATCTTAGAATGTGAATTTATGTTCATTTATAAAAGTTACTTTTTTAACCTGATTCCTGAAAGTAGGATTAATTGACACTTTCAGTTCCTTAGATTCCCAATGCACAACACCACCAAACTGTGCCTCTTCCTTTTTCGTTTCTCTGCTCCCTGACAAAGGGTAGACTTTGTTTACCATTTTTATAGGTGAAGAGTCACTTTCATTCGATTTTCTTTGACCACTGACCTTATAAGTTTAAGAGTCATTGCTGTCCTTCCCTTTTTGAGTTCTGTTGTATCCTCTTCCATGTGGTGAGTTTTATAAGAAGCATCAGTTTGTCAAAATACAGGGGTTGGCAAAAGTAGGTTTACAGTTGTGAGTATGCAAAACACAGTTTATTCTTATATTATTATTTATTGATTAAACATTGTATTATTTATTTGTATTATTTGTCTTCTTCTTCTTATTTTTATTATTTCACATCCTTACTTGAAATTGACATTTTAGGTAATGATGACAGGTAATTTAACTTACTTTTGCCCACCCCTGTAGTAAAGAACACTAATAAAATGCTTAAAGGAAAGTTAACACTTCATTGAATTTTAATTTCAAGGAGGTGGAAGGTTCTGGGTTGACTAAAAATGTCATTGAGAGAGAGCTACTGAAATACTTACACCAATGCACTTGACTACTTTAGCCATGATGTTACCCTGGGGCTGGAACTTCTTGTACATTCTACTGCCAAGGACAAATACAACTGGACAGGGCAAAAGAATATGTGTTAACAGTGTTGTCAGAACAACTTGAGACCTAGAAGATGCGCTTTTATTTCAGTTACAACCTTGTTTCGGATATACTAGGATTACTCATAGAATGGGTTTACCTACCTACCTCCCAGCTTAGAAAATGCTTTTGATTCTAACAATTACAGGAGCTTCTGAGTAATGTTATATTTGTGTTCTCATGTATAAACAACGAGGCCTACCACTACCTACTTCCAGAACTTGGGGCAGCTCAAAGACAATATGGCTATTTAGGCACAAATTCTGTCACTGTGTAAAGGGAGAAAAAAGGAATACGTGCTTTCACATAACAAATTACTCTGTACAGACTAAAACCAGCTTTATTTTTCCAGTTTCAATGACAGCAGAAACATTTATCAGAAAAAAACAGGAACTAATCTTCAGAAAAAAACAGGAACTAATCTTTTGAAACTTTTACTTAATCAAATGTGACAAAATTTATTTTGTGCTCATGGTCCAGAAACACAGCTACAGTTTTACACAAGAAAAAGCACTTACACAAGGAGGCAATTCTTCCATGAACCCTCTTAGGAAAGACATATTATTAAAAAAAAAAAAAAAAGGAAAAAAGGCATTTCTGGAAGAAACTCTGAAAACACAATCCCTGTACCAGAATTTCTGATTATCCAATACCAGAATTCAAAAATTTTAAAACACCAGTGTATTGTCTGAATTCAATTTTTCCTTTCAATTAAGAGAGGGCTTGAGATTTTGGTAGGTGCTAATTCTCAAGCATATCCCCAAGTGGAAGAAAGGGGAGCTTACTTGTATTCTCACCCAATGCCAATTGTCCTTAACCCAGACATGGGATGGTAGAGGTTGAGTGTACATTTTTTGCTAATATTTTAATTTTGAGAGCTTGCTTGGAGGTTCTAGTAGGGGAGCGCAACTACTCATATACCCTTGACCGAAGGCTGGTCCTCTCCTCTAGTTAGAAAGGGTGTCCTCTTTGACGGAGCGCACCTCTTTGACCGAGGGCACCGCTTTGGGAGGGACACACATGGATGGATGAGGAAGGAAGGGGACATCTGACTAGCCAGCCAGATCAGCTGAATCAACCCTGGTGATCAATGGGGTGACAGATGTCGCAGCCAGATTGTCCTCACATCCTAATATTTTAATCTTTAAGCTTCTAATTAACTAATTCAAACATAAGGTTGCTGCAGATAGAAACTTCTAGAGTTGGTGTTGATACCTAGGATTTGGTCTGTTTTCAATTCTTCCATAAGAAAAAGCATAATCTTTCATGTAGGAAGGACTCATACAGACCAAATGACTACTTACCTAATACCAACTTAATACAGCATCTAACCTAAAACATTTTTTGAAACCCTCTTTATCTCCATTTCCTTACCCAGAATCAGAGAAGAGAAGGCATATGCAAGCCTTTTAGGGGAGTAGGGAAGTAGTTCAACAATTAGGGAAGAAATTGGACATATACAAAAAGGAAAATGTTGAACTCTTGCATAAGTGTATGGAAAAAGCTAAATTTCTACATGAGCAAAAGATGTTAAAAATGTGCATACTTGATACTATTAAGAATTGAAAAAAAACAGAGAAAGTGATAGTGATGACTGCTACCTCTTTGAGTGGGACTAGCAGCTAAGAAGGCTTGAAACGGCAGACTGGGCTCTATTTCCTTCTTGTACTACTGTTATAGGTTGAATTATGCTCCATGCCCCGCTCCAAATATGTTGAAGTCCTCAACCCTAGGACCTCAGAATGTGACAAGGTAAGATGAGTCATTATTGTGGCCCTACTCTAACATGACTGGTAGCCCTTTAAAAAGGGGACATTTGGACACAAATGTGCACAAAGAGGGAAGAGCATGGGCAGATTGACATTATGCTACCATAAGCCAGGATGCTTCAAGAGGGAGAGAGGCCTGGAACAGATTCTTCCCAGAGTTTTAAATGGGAGCATGACCTTTCTGACACATTGATCTTTTTTTTTTTAATTAATTTTTTTGTTTAATTACAGTTATTTGCAGCCTCTCCCCTCCCCCCTCCCTTCCCCTCCCGTCCCACGCCCCCAGCCTCCCTCCTCCCCCTTAGTTCTGTCCATGTGTCCTCTACAGTGATTCCTGAAAACTCTTCTCCCCATTGTCCTCTCCCCCCTCTCCCCTGTCTATTGTTAGACTGTTCTTAATTTCAGTGTCTCTGGTTATGTTGTACTTCCAGTCTCCAGAACTGTGAGACGATAAATAAATTTCTGTTGGTTAAGCCACTCAGTCTGTGGTATTTTGTTATAGTGGTCCTAGAAAATGAAGACCCCCTACCATCTCTCATACTAGACTGTCCCATGTAGAAATCTCTTCACACTTCTTAAAAAGCCAGTACCAAGAACTCATGTACAAATGAATGCATCTAAAACAAACATATATATTATGATAGAAACATTTTGAAATAAGTTGTAGATGGTCACATGTTGACAAGAAGAAAAGCTTTCAGCTATGAGTTCTACCAGTCTAGCCTATTCTATCATCTTCATCTTAATCTGCCTAAATAGTGTTAAACCTTCAGATGTTCAACTCAGTTAATCCTTTTTCTGTAAAACTTCTTTGCTCTTATTCCCTCTGAAAAGTGCCATGGTTACTTTCTTTAAATTCTCAGAGTATGTCTAACAGAGACAATTCTTTATACTACTTATTATTATAATTTGTTACATGAACTTTTAAAAATTGGTCACAATAATTAACATGAAGGCCTGATCTGATCATAGGATTATATTAATTCAACTCATTTCTACTTACTCAGAGCAACAGCCATGAGAGCAGCAGGAACCCCAAATGCCAATGGGTAACAAGCTTGCTTACTGTGAATCCCACATTCTTGAACTGGGGAGAGATTATAAGATTAAAGCTTATTGTGGCATTGATAATGCTCATCTAGTTCCCATTTTAAAAATCCCTAACTGGTTATTACATATTTATTTTCACTTAATCTTTTAGACTTATCTATTTGCCTTACTAACACAACAGGGAAGTTGTTGAGTAACTTCATTAGATCAGCTCACATGGAGCAGGCCAAGGACATTGAAATGCTGGCACCCCAGGACAGAGGTGGCCAAGCTTGGGAGGGGATTAACTGCTAGGTACAAAGAAAGAATTGACTTGGAACTTTTGAGACAATCCCTAACATACCCAGAATGATGTGCTTCCTCCTCTATAACAGGATTGAGTTTTTCCTGTCTTTTTGCCTGACTACTTCTACAGGAAGGTATGGGGCCATTTCAGGATTTGGTCTCTCTGTAATTAAGTGGATCCTGATTGTCAGGTTTTTTCCCTTATTTCCCTGGATATTTTGATGGTCAGTAGTGGATGTTCCTGGTTTTAGGCTTTCTCCTGTTTCTGAGGATATGTCAATTGTGATGCCAGAAACTTTCTCTCACTTGCTTTGCTTATCTTTATTTGTGTGGTCCATTCAATTCCTTGTTCATGACCACCAAGAGCCTGAACCTCATCTCCATTTTCAACAGTTTGGCAGCTGAGCAAAGGAGTTTTGTAGTAGAAAGAGCAGGAGATGGAGACTGGTCTAATCTCAGCCCCTAAGTAGATGTCTGATACTAGCTAAGCCAAAATCAGTTCCTTTGTCCAGTGGGTTTTCTTAGCGTGGGAGATAAAAATAACCAGAATACTCAGTAAAATAAAATCAAAAGTGGCTTGGAAAATCATGGTTGCATGTTCCTGAATTCAAACAATTGAAAACAATTAGATGACCCAGGGCAGAGGTCAACAAACTTTTCTGTGAAGAGGCAGAGAGTAAATATTTTAGTAAAAATATGGACCATTTAGTTGTTGTCCCAACTATTCAACCCTGCTTTTGTAGGGTGAAAGCAGCAATAGACAATACACAAATGGATGGTCTTTTCTACATTTCTGAAATTGGCCTGTGAGCCATAGTTTTGCTAACCCCTGACTAAGGAACAATTTTAACTCAGAAATCCTAGGATTGGTGTGAAAATAATTAAGACTTTAGGAAGGGGGAACAGAGAATTCTGGAAATCCTTTTAATGAAATACTTGACCCTCCAGGAATCTGATCTTAAAGGGGTTTTAACTTTGTCCTTGACTAGCTATTTCATAATTCTTTCATAATTTTTCTTTTCTAACATAAAGAAGTTAACTAGAAGAAAACTAATAGTCATGCAATGTTTCCTATTCATGGCAATACAAATTCCCTCTCTGTAAAGAATAGAAATAAATCCGTGTTAGTCAAATTCCTATTTCAACTGACTATCCAGTTCTCTCCTTAATTAATAAGTTGTATAAAATATTTGTCACACGCTTATTTCATATTTGTGTGAGAGTCATGGTTTTACCTATAAAAAATTATCCTTTAAGACATTCTCTAATTCAAACATGCATAGTAGATATTGTAGTAGGTGGGGAGGTGAAGGAACATAAGAATAAAAACTACTAAATTTTTATACAAAACAAGTTGAAATGTGGTTTAAGTATCATCTCCAAACTACTACCCTATGCAGATATCCAGAAATCCTCACGAAACATTTTATTTCATAATTTAACATGATTCAGTGTACATATCTTGTTTTGGTCTAATTTGTTCCCAAATATTCCCTTCCATGTCAAAAATTCACAAACTCTCAATGGATCATTAGCACACATAAAAATCTGAGTGATGTTGCTAGTTGCTGTCTCATCCTCTTTCCTGGGCAGTCCTTTTTGAAATATGTGAGATGATAGAAGAGCAAAGAATAAGACCTTGCCCACACAGAATTCTTCCTAACTTACTGAACATCACTGGGGAGCAATATTTGAAGGCAAAATGTGTGGTTTCCATAGCCTCTCCTGTCTTATCTTTTACCATAAATAAGGACTTTGCATTAGTAATAATTTAGAAAAATTGACTGCTATACTAAGGATGCCATAGACTCTTCAGTAGTCATTAGGATAAGGGATTCAAATAAGATTGAAAAGGAGATAAAACTCAAAAGAAAAGAAGCGCATACTATGGATTTCAATGTGTACTCATGTGTCTGGTAGCTGAAGTATAATGGGAGACTAGAGATACAAAACAAACAAAGCAAGGACTTAAACTTTTAATCTGACTCTCTCCTCACAATTAAAAAAAGGAAAATAGTAGTCCCCTTCTGATATTTTTTTACCTCTGAGAATGGGAGTGATGATAGTAGAAAGCAAACTTCCAGCATTAATGGCCAAATAAAAGATGGAAAAAAATCGATTTCTTTGTTTTTCCTATAATAAAAAGGATAAAGTTAAAGTATAATGACTTTGGCTATATATCAACTGATCAAATGACCTGACTTTAGTTCTCAGATTTGGTCAGTATCTCATTTTCAAGTCTACTTGAAAAGAATCAGAACTGGAGAACATTATGCTAAGTGAAATAAGCCAGGCGGTGAGAGACAAACACCATATGATCTCACCTGTAAGTGGAATCTAATCAACAAAACAAACAAGCAAGCCGAATAAAACCAGAGACATTGAAATTAAGAACAATTCTATAGTAACCAAAGGGGAGGTGGGAGGAGATAATGGGGGGAGGGGGAAAGGGAGGAGGGGAGAGGGTTTTCAGGAACAACTATAAAGGACACATGGACGAAACCAAGGGGGGCTGGAAGCCGGGGAGGGAGGTGGGGATGGCTGGGGTGGGGAGTAAATGCAGACAACTGTACTTGAACAGCAATAAAATAATTAAAAAGAAAGAAAAGAAATGAATACAGTGGAGAACAGACTTTGTGTCAGTGAGATTTGATTCCTGGAGGTTTATAGTTCATTTATGTGGTCTCTGTGAAGGCACGTGCTCTTACCTGGCCCTCTTCAAACTGATCTCCACCAAATGCAGACACACAGGGCTTGATTCCTCCAGTACCTAGAGCTATCAGTGCCAGGCCAATCATGGACAATGCCCTAGAGAAAGAACGGGGTGGGAGTTATTGCTGAAATGTGAGATCCTTATAAGCAGGAGCCTCTTGTTTCCTAATTTCCCTCTGAGGACCAGGTGCAGCAGTAAACACAGAAAAGGGACACAATCTACATGAGAGGAAAATGCACAGACATGCAGTCTTGACAGGTGAATGGAATTTGATCTCAAGGACCTTTAAGCTTATACCATTATCTAATAACTTACTAGCTGAGACTTTAAAATAATAGCTTGAATACTGAGTAAGAATTTTTTATGGAGTTCTTTTGCACCCTTATCATTTTCAGTAAAAGAATAGATAAGAGAAATGTTTAAGCACTGTCTCTGGTATAATCTTAATAGACTATAACAGTCATTAAAAACATTAGAAAACAATTTAATTGCAAAGCAGAATATCAAGTTATTTAGTATGATCTTGTTTGCAGAAGACTAGAAAAAAGTAGAGCAAAAGATTTATTATTATAATCTTTTACAATATTAAAATATTGTTTATAATAATTAGAAGTGATAAGGGTATTTACTTTTATTTACTTTTGCATGTTCCAAGTTTCTGTGTTTTACTTTTCTGAATTGGAAAAAAAAATCACTCATAGAATTTACTAACCCTCATTTTGTAGTTCATTGAATTATAGCAGATACTAGAAATTTTAGATTTTATTTTTTTTTCCATATTTTCTTCGTTGCTCTGTTGCTCTAAAATGCTAAAAATATTTAATGGAACAGATAAAGTCAAGAGAGATACTGCACATAAGAAAGAATTCTTTAAAAAATCATGTTCATCTTCCCAAATTAGCTGATCGAAGAAACTCTTTCATTGTTTGCTTCTTAATACAACTTAAGTGCTGTCACTCTAAGCATTTTTTTTACTCCAGAGAGAGAGGAAAGGAGCAAGAAAAAGAGGGAGAAACATCAATGTGAGAAACATGTATTAGTTGCCTCCTGTGTGTGCCCTGACCAGGGACTAAACCTGGGAATTGAAACTGCGACCTTTAGGTTTACAGAACAACACTCCAACCAACTGAGCCACACTGGCCAGGGCTGTCACTCTAAACTAAGCATTTCGGAATACAACAAAAACGTGGCTAGTTGAATAGAGTATACTATGCACGCTTGTGAGAATTGTTAGTATTAAAGGCTTTAATACTAACTCCATGAAATAAAGTAAGTAACTAAGCTTTCTTGAGTACTTCTCACTCACCAGACAATGTTCCAGGTGCTCTATTTGGATTAACACACAACAGTCCTAGATGAGGTAGGTGCTGTTATAAGGAAACTTAGGCACAGAGGTTAGGAAACTTGCTTAAAATCACACGACTAGTAAGGGGCACAGCCAGAATCTGAATCCACATAGTCAGGCTCCAAAGTCCATGTTCTTAATATTGTAGATTAGAAGATTGAGGCACAAAGAAGATAAGTTGCCCCAGGTCTGGGAGTCAAATACTGGAAGCCTGAGCTGCCAGACTGAGCTAATAACCACTCCCCTCAACCAACACAGTTCCCTATGGGCACCGAGAATATTGCGTCAAGGGACCTAGTGTGGACAGCAATCTGACTGATGAACAAACCAGAAATACAGGGACTGAAGATATGAATTTGAATTTCAGTTATATTTTCCCAACTGATAAGATGATTTACTTAGAGATCAAGGAACTGAAGCACAGGAACAGGAAACAAAATAAATCTTTGTAATGTGTCTACTGGACCAGACTGCTGTGAAGAGAAATTAATCTCACAGAGGAACATTTGTCAATAGCAGTTTCCATCAAGGACTCAGAGCACAGGACTCAAACAAATATTTATGAAACTGAATTACTGAAAGCTCAGCAAAAATGTAGTACAAGACAGAAAACCAAAGGTACAGAATCTTGAGGAAACCTGGCACAATTAACAATCAAGGTCAGTGGGAGTTATGTCCCTCTAGGGAAGATCAAGATTAATACAAGTATTATGTGCACTGACCATGTGAGAGGTACTCTGGATAGCAAGCCTTCAAGTTAGCAATGATTCCAGACAGCTGCTAGGATGGTGACCTACTGAAGACCCAACTCTTAGTCATTCAAATGGCTTTCTCTATACTGCTAATGAGGGAGTAATGCCCTTCCTACACTTACAATGAAGTTCAAGGGAAAAGATTAAAAATTAGAGACCGGGGGAGGGTTGGGGGAGGGCAACAGGTAACATCAACTCACACATGTACAGCAATGTTGTTAGGGGTTCCATCGTGGTCGAAGTCTGAGAGGTCATTAATGGAGCTCACTGCAGTGATTGCCTGTCCAATTGTGTAAACAATGGATAGTGACACAATTGTCCTGTGTTTCAAAGGGTTAAGAAAATCCAAGTTAATTGTAGAGTCCACTTCCTACTCCACCACAAAAGGGTCCCCTACCTTAAACTTTCAAGAGCCCAGACACGAATATATTTGTTTCTCAAACTTGAGTAAAACCGGTAACCTTTAGAAAGGCAACCTGCTACAGAGTTTGTTGCCCAGCCTGCAGTGCAGAGCAAAGTTTTGGCTGGAGGAGCCAGGGCAAGGAGGAAGATCCATTTCATCTTTGAACTCTTTGAAAGACTCAGTGGTTTCTTTAAAATAACTATTGGAATCAGTACTTGAAACTTTAGACAATGAGACATACTTATCTTCTGCCTGGTAACATTTGGGCTGGAGTGGACCATTGGTTATTTTTATACTGTATTAAATTACTTTGAGAGTGAATTTTCCTGCTGCTGCACACTTCATGTCTTTGGCCTGGAAGAGCCTCCATTTCCTTGCTTACTAAGTCCTAGGAACTTCCCGATAACCTGCTATTGAATGCACTTCCTGAAGGACTGGGTGAGTGTCACGTGTCCTCTCTACTCATGGAGGAGTGTGAGCCTTTCGGCAGCTGGGACATAAATTAGGGAGGTTTTTTTGTTCTTCCTGCCCTTAACTCAGTGCCCCACACATGATTAATGATAGACAGTATTCCTGCTACTATTTCAAGATGAGACAAAGATGTTATCCTTGTTTGAAAGAGGAAAAAAAGAACCTACCAATGCTATTTGCGGTCACTGCTAAATGCCAGGCACAGTGCCAAGCTCTGGGAGTACGATGATAAGCCAAATTGGGTCCAGCATGCACTCCTAGGAGTTTTATGCTCCCAATTCTTTGCTCCCAGGGTCCACCATCTCAAATCACAAAGCTAATAATTACTTTTTCTCTTGTTTATGAATAAGAAAGTTGCAATAACTCACTTGAACTTTCCGAGCCAGGAGTCAGCAATGAGAGCACCGAGAATTGGTGTCAGGTAGCACAGAGCAACAAACGAGTGGTAGATTGCAGTGGACAGATTGTCATCCCAGCCAATGAACCGTGTGAAGTATAGAATCAGGAGTGCTTTCCGCAGTGAGCAGGGGGAAGGGGAGGGAAACACAGTTAGGAGTGGTTGTGGTAACTGGCCCTCTTCACACAAAGGGGCAGGATGTCGAAAATATTTACCTTTCATGCCATAGTAGGAAAATCTTTCACAGAACTCATTGATCACGATGAAGAAGATGCTCAGGGGATACCCAAAGCAACTCTGACAAAAAGAAACAGTCAGGAGTTAAAATATGCTCTTCACTGGCCCATATTCACAGATGAGTGCTAATGGCATGAAAAGCAGCGTGTACCTATTTAGAAACTTGTCAGTGACTATCCAGAGGTAGAATATAGGATTTTAAAATTTCTATTCCCTTACACACCACACAGAGACAACAATGAAATGAAGCATCTAGTTTTACTGTTAGTCTGAGAAGGGCTACACATAGCATCTCCTAACGAGAAGGAATGTCACACAGCAACTCAGGATCGTCCTCTCATTCATGTTAGATGCATGATACACATTTGTTATATCAATGAAGCACAAATATGAACATTTAGGAGCAAGACAGACTAAAGTTTATAAGATGAAGCCAAATGGAAAAGGAAAAAGGATACTTGCCTGTGGTTTGGACATTCCTGAAAGAAAAGCAAAGATGGCACTATTAAATTCAAGTAACTAACATGCCTTTTGTTGGCCTAAATTCAGACCCTCTGACTTTTCCTGGCAGTCAGATATGTTGACCAGAGTCCATGGGTCCCCAAACCACCCCCAACCCTGCCTAACTAGGATGCACAGCAGGCGGTGAGAAGCAGGTGAGTGAGCAAAGCTTCACTCACATCACTGCCTGAGCTCTGTCTTAGGTCTCCCTCCCACCCCTGTCCTCTTCCCTGGTCCGTGGAAAAATTGTCTTCCATGAAACTGGTCCCTGGTGCCAAAAAAGTTAATGGAATTCCAGATGGTTCCAGCCCTCTCTAAGGTCCCAGCCCTCGTCCGTATGTCTTATCCAGAGTAGGGTCTGGCAGCTGCATTTCCTTTTGATTAGCTCAGGGAAATTCTCATGTGCAGTCAGAGCAGAGAACGAGAGGCACAGAGAATGGTGCCAAAGCCATTTCCTTCTTCAAGCACTTCAAAGGCTGCCTATTTAGTGTCTCAGAAGGTCAGTGGATTTGGTGAGGATTGAATAATGGAAATATGAAATGCTTATGGGTACCTAAAACACTGAGGATTCAACCACCATTGTTGTTAACTAGGCCTATCCTCCCTCCAGCCCCTTCCCCATGCATAGAGGGCTCTCATGATACCCAAACATTTGTTCACTGAGCACGTTGTATACCCACCCGAAGCCCTTAATGCAGAAGACAGCAAATTCTCTGCAAGTAATGCTTCTTTTATGCCCTCCCTCCCTTCATGAAGCCTTCTCTGGCCTCCTGTGTTACCATAGTACAATAACAGTTTATATTTTTGTCCCATTTTAATGGAAGAATCATGTGCTGGCCATCTCTACATCTTTTCCAATACCTACCAGAGCAGGTCCTATTATCCGAAGAACAAAAAGACAAAGGGCGAGAATCCAAATGAGTTGGTACAAACCAAGGGCCATTGATTATCTTCTTAACTTAGCGCCCTTCATCCCCACTGCCTAGCCCTGATCTTCTGTCTCCCCTGAATTCTGACAAAAATCGAACCATAGTTTTGTCTCAAGTCTTAACATTTCCTCTTTACTACTTCCTATACCAACAACACATTGCCCAGTAATTATCAGTGGCTGTTACATGCTAGGCCTCTTTCCATGGGGAATCATCTCCCTCCCCCTCTCCAGCCCTCATAGACCACACCTTAGAGTTTTTTGTTGTTAGGGTCCCCTGAGCCCCCCTGCCCCGCCCTGCCTCTATTAGGAATCAGTGATTCCACAGCAGCGGTATGTACTTCAGCATGACCCCGAGCGCTTATGAGAACTGGTTGCTGGACCATATGCCCAGAGTTGTCTCTATAGGTCTGGGGTGGCCCCTTGAATTTTCATTTCTGACAAGTTCTAAGGTGATGCTGATACCCTGGTCCAGGGACCACACTTTGAGAACCACAGGTGGGCTGTGATGTTGAGTCGTCTGACTGATCTACATAAGAAAATTTTATCACTTCCCTGGCCCTGAGACCAGAGACCATTCTGTGTCAGTTCAGAGCAGGAACTGACTACAGAAGCTGGACAGAACACTGAAATCTCCACCAAGGCTTCCCATCTCAAACTCTTACATAGTTCCCCATTCAGGGCCCTTCCTCTTGGATCTACTATGTGCAAGTCCAGGGCCCCATGACACAATAAACAAAGCTGCAACTCTGCCTGAGGAACTCCATTCTTGGCCCATGTGGTCTTCCAGGCCTCCACTTGCTCCTCTGGTGGGGTTGTACTTCCTGATTCTGCTCTGCTCTTTTGTGGGCATTTGCAGTTCTCCAGCTCAGCATGGCCTGCCCCATGGCCTCACATCAGATAATTTCACTTCGGCCCACTTAAGAACAGTGATGCTATTTTAGTCCTTGTCTTTAGGAGGGAAATAAAGTGTCCTGATCTCACAGGGCTCTGATTCTAAACCCTTCTTGCCTACAAAATTTTGGAAGGAGATTCCTCAACACTAAAAGACTGGTTTTCCCATACGATCTCACCTATAAGTGGAACCTAGTCAACAAAACAAACAAGCAAGCAAAATATAACCAGAGACATTGAAATTAAAAACAAACTGACAGTAACCAGAGGGGAGGTGGGAGGGGATAATAGAGAAAAAAGGGGGAAGGGGTTTTCAGGAACAACTATAAAGGACACATGGACAAAACCAAAGGCAGGTAGGATCAATGGTGGGGAGTGGGGTTGGCTGGAGTGGGGGGAGAAGTGGGGGGTGGAATGGAGACAACTGTACTTGAACAACAATTATTTAAAAAGACTGGTTTTCTCCCCACTTAGACTTCCTTGTGGGAATGGGCTGATTTGAGGGGCATCATGTGAAGAATGTGGGCATGGGTTCATATGATTGAATCTCAGCCCAGTTACTTTCTAGCTGTGACCTTGGGCAGCCTGTCTATCAAATGAAGATAATGCCACATACCTTACAAGACTGCTGTAAGTGTTCCATGTGAAAAGCCTCAGCCCAGGGCTTGACACATCATTCAGTGGGAAATTCTACTACCACAGAGTCCTCAGCACCTCAGCATGGTGCGTTTCACAGAGTGGAAACTGAATGTTTGTTGAATATTCCAAACATATTCCAAAGTACCCAGTCGTCAAGTACCATGTTCAGATCTTGGCTCTGCTACTTGCTAGTTGCATTTGCCCCTCCTACTAGCCACCTTCTGCCCATGAGACTGACCTGTATGGATTTTAGGACACATGTTTTGTAAAGCCTGTTGGCAATATTAAAAGCCCAGTTTTACTGCAGTGGTGCTCTGTCTTCCTGAACACATGGCAGGACCTTATGGTGTTCTGCCTACTTAGACTCCATATAATGTTGTCTTACTATTGTCTCCCAAAGACCAGACACAGAAGGGACTGACACCCACAGACTGGTCCTTGCAATGGACCTTCTCTAGAAAAACAGGAGGGAGGTATGAACACTCAAACTCAACAGAGATAGCCTAGGTCTTCACTGAAATCATACCTTCTGCGTATTTCTCAGAATTTTGGTTTTCAAGGCAAGACTTTGCTTGGTCAAGGTAGCATCTATAATTTTTTTTTGCTAAATATTATTTAACACTGCTTATTTATTAAATAATAATGGCAAAGGTTTTGTTTAGTTCAAACACAAATAGGGTTATAGAAAAGACAACACAATCAGATAACTTAGGTCTTGTTATAACCATCATACCCAGAACTACATTATGGAAATGATATTTCTAAGCTCACTCAAGAGAAAATCCGAGTACACAGCATCACTTGGGAAGTTTTTTATTTTTTGACACATGTACTTTTAAAAGGCATGCATTGCAGGGCAGGGGTTGCTAAACTCTTCTGCAGAATTCAGAGCTATTTACTATATGTAATACTGTAGTCAGTATTTTTTATCTTAATACACCTGTGTCAACAGGATTGCTATCTTAGAAAGCAGAAGTGGTGCTTATGTTGAGCCTTAAATCTGAACTCAAATTTCAACTGTCACAAGAGTCTGTTTATTCTGGTGCAAGTGTGTCTGTTCTTGGTACCCCAATAGTAAATCTAATCAGCATATGTGAGTGGTCAGATGTTTCCAGCATCATTCATGGGTTGCTTGGATTTAACTGCTGATCTGAGTAAACCAGTTTAGAATCAAGCTTACCATGGAGTTAGCTTAGCCAATACCAGACACATGGCAAACACTGAATCAAGGCTGGTTCTTATTGTTATTCTAAGATAAGCAGTGCTTTTATCTTTCTTTTGGCTAAAGAATTTAATAAAATAAATATATATTATAAATTTCTATGATTACTGACTTGGGGGTAAAGTAGCAGGAAAAAACAAGAGAGACAGTCTATCATTTTTCATTACTTAATGAAATCTCTCCATTCAGGTGACTATTTCCTAATATCTAACAAAACACATTCCATATTTTAAACCATTTAGGGATGGAAACCCTAACTTTAACTGTTTATTACCTAGAAATCAAGAACTCTCTTAGCACTAAGATGAGTTTAAAGAGTGAGTTTCTAGCACTTGGACTTGGGGAGAGAAGGAATGAGGCATTTTGCTGAAGTCTAACAGGGGAGCTCTCACCTTCATGTTGAGAGAAAATTGTTCCTATCGTTACCAAGAATGAACTCGGGGGAATGCTTTAAGTGTTGCATAATGTGTAAGAGATGGTATTTCCAAAGTTGTGTGGTGTGGTATGCAAAACGCTGGTGCCCAAAGATGTCCATGTCCTAATCCCTGGCAGTTGTGGCCATGTTACCTTCCCCGGCAAAGGAACTCTGTGACTCAGTTAAAGACCTCGAGACGGAGTGTTCATCCTGGATTATATGGGTGGCCTCAGGGCAATCACAAGGGTCCTTAAAAGAGTCCAAGGAGGAGATATGAGGCAAGAAGCAGTTGGAGTGATGGCAATTGCTGGAAGGCCACCATGAGACAAGGAATATGGTGGTTTCTAGAAGCTAAAAAAGGCAAAGAAATGGATTCTATCCTCGAGACACCAGAAGGAATACAGCCCTGCTGACACTGATTTTAGCTCAGTGAGATCCAGGTCAGCTTCTGACCTCCAGAACTGTAAGACAATACATTTAAAGCCACTAAGTTTGTGCGAATTTGTTATAGCAGCAATTGGAAACACATGTGTGCCCTCAAGCTTTGTAAACATAGGCTTTTATCACAATTTCTATAGAACAAAATTCAAGACTTGAACTTCTTAGCAGTTTTGTTGGCAGAATGCCCTTTTTGTAATTTTTTTCCTAAGCTACATTTTCTACCTGGGGCCTTAGAAGTCCATACCTGGCACCTGCCTTTTTGATGTGATCTGGCAGAATCTGTACATACTCTGCTACCTTCTGCAGGTTACTGACTCTCCATCTCTAATGCAGGGGTGCTGCCTTCCAGGGGTGCTGCAAAGCAGGAGTGGTCTGCCTATAGTTTCATAGACCAGGATTAAAATGAGTTAATTTGATTATTATTGTTTTTAGGCCATGCACATGCCTCACAAAGTAGGTCACATGAGACCCCAGGGAAAGTAGTGGTCTCTGCTAGAATACACTTAGCCTCACTCTTAGCCTACGTGGTTTCTGAATTAAGGTGAGAACTCCTGTCTCAACACTGCTCCTGAATCTAATTGGGGGAAAGACATGGGCCTTGGAAATAAGGAGGTTGAACTGCAGCTTGGAGACATTCTTCCTAGCCATGTGGCTTTGTTCAAAGCATTTAACCACTGGAACTCCATTCCTTCATCTAGAGAGGCTGACACCTTCTTTGCAAGTTGATTGATCAGAGTCTACATTAATAAAATGAAGCTTGTTATTCACTGCACCACATGAAGGCAGCTGGGTGGTACAGATGGGTGTTTCGAATGAATTGACTTAAAATGAAAATATGGAGAAGAATTTTCCATGGTGAGCCTTGGCAGGGGTGAGAAGGCTCTCAAAGAAAGATGCAGTCCCCTCCAGGGTTGCTCACATTGACCAAACGTAGAAGATCCTACGATGTCACCCTGGGAACTTCAGGCATGGAGATTAGGACAGAGAAAAGTCAATCTTCTCAAATACAAGCCACAGTGGCAAGCATTGTTTTTCAATCAAGTTGCTTTTCCAATGCGCAGCACTATAGTGTGTGACATGTGGGTAGCTATAAGGGTTTAAGGATGACTTCTAATTCCCTAGGGCAGGGGGTCTCAAAGTGGGGTCTCTGGACCAGCAGCAGCAGCACCTGCTAACTCATCAGAAACGCAAACTCTCAGGTCCATCCCAGACCAACACAATCTGAAACTCTGAGGGTGGGGCCTGGCTTTCTGCAAGTTATCTAGCCCTCCTGTTTATGCTGAAGTCTAGAACGGCACCACACTACTACTTTAGGACGACACTACAGAGCGTAAAGAGATGGGCTTGGTGCAAAGATGTGCATGCTAAGTGGCCACTCCTATCCAGGTCATTAGCTCCTCTGGTATGATTCTGGCCTTTGCTAATTTTGCGTGTTTCTGAGGCTCCACCCTTCTTTTACCTTCCCAGTCTCCTGTCCACCCGACCTGAGCTTCCCTAGATGATGCATTTCAAACCTTGCTTGCTCTCTGCGACCTGTACAGTCAGACCTGCTGTTCCGCACAGCACTCAAAACCATTTGGAATCTGACTTCCATCTTCTTCCACCCCACAGAGAGTGCGGGCACATGACTTCTCTCTCTATGCCAGGCTCTTCATAGCTCCCTACACCATTAGGGCAGTTAGCACCTCACCTTCTCTCTCAGCCTTCTAAATGTTTTCTCCCCATCTTAGGTCTTTTTGGTCAACTGCCCCTGACCAAGCAAGTTGTTTTGATTCCTAAAAAATGTTAGAGCCTCACACATCATTTTTTTTTGTTTGTTTTTGTTTTTTTAGAAAATAGTGGGGTTTTTTTAGAAAAAGAACCTACCAGGATATGCATGAGGCATAACTGTGGTTGACCTGAGGCAAGGCAATGTGGGAATACAGGGGAAGAGGAAAAACTTGTGTGCCTTGTGTTGCATACTTGCTTTGATTTTTTCCCCCAAATTGATCAACTTTGTTCAAGAAGGGAAAAGTTCTCTGGCCAGTGTGGCTCAGTTGGTTGGACCATCATCCTATAAACTAAAAGGTCAAGGGTTTGATTCCCAGTCAGAGCACATGCCTAGGTTGTAGGTTTGGTCCCTGGTCATGGTGTATACAAGAGGCAACCAATAGATGTTTCTCTCTCACACCAATGCTTCTCTTCCTCTCTCTGTCCCTCTGTAAAGTCAATAAGCGTATCTTCAGGTGAGAATAAAAACAAAGAAGTGAAATGTGCTTTTCTCTCATTAAATGAGTGATTCCATAACATCAGATTAACTTTAGACCAAATTCTGTCTGTAACCCAGTCCCTCATTTCTGAAGCAGCTCTTCTTGAATCTGTTTCTTGACTGTTCCTTGGCAAATAGAATAGGGAAACTGAGACACACAGCTGAACAAACTGGCCTGGCAATTTACAGGAAGATACAAAAGGTCACCTCCATGGAGATAACATCTAGGCTTCACTTGTATTTCAGCTCTAGGGCCAGAAAAGCAGCAGAACCAGGTGGGCATTGCCAGAACCAACTACAGTGACTAAAGACCCCCTGCCCTGGCACTGACCAATCATAGGAGACCATGACCCTAAAAGGGCACAACTGAAAAACTGATGAATATTCTACTGAAACCCTCCCCTGAGACCTCCCTAGGATTCCTGTCTGCAAGAGAGAGATAAAAACCTCAAGATAAAGGACCCAGTGTGCATGCCCTCTGGGGAGGAGCCCAGGCCATTCCCTTCTTCTTCCCCCATGTCTCTCCCCACAGCCCCGCCCCCGCCATGTCCTAAACTCTAAGGCAATGGGCAGCAGCAGCTTGTCCCAGTTTGTCCCCAAGGCCCCCTTTTCTCTGACTTGCCAGTGAGCTAAGGCAGCCCAGCCTAGTTTCTCCTGTTGCTTTTTCTATGCTAAGTCCTTCCTTGTTTCACTGTCCCTAGCTTTAGTAAATGTATCCTCATAGTCACCTGGACTCATGTTGTAAAATCTTTCCTACACAAAGTCAAGAACCCACACACTAGGCTGACCCACTCAGGGCCAGGCCCCTGTCTGGTTACAACTTCATGAGTTTTCTTCCCCCTTTACTTGAATGTTTTGCTATATGTCCTACCCTCAGGGTCCCTGCTAGTCCACATGGCACCTCTTTTATGCTTTAGGAAATTGTGATCTTTTAGGCCAGATCCTGCCCCGGGAGATGCAGCTTGACGAGTGGACAGTGGTTTGGCTCCAAAAAGGAAAGGTGTGCTTGGGAGGATGCATTGCTTAGAAATGGAGCATGGGCTACATCCCAGCCCCTGGGGCCGTCTTGCTGGGGCCTTCATGCAGGATACAGCCTGTCATATGGGCAGAGGCCTTTCCCACCCTTCAATTTTTTTTTTATACAAACAGCTCCCTTTCCACTACCACCTTCTTTCCCACTGAGAGAGAATCTATTTGTTCCCTGATACTCAACAATTGGCTACATAAACACAGAACATACTCATGTATGGTCTGCTGAGTCAATTCACTTTAAACAAGCCACTGGTTTTCTCGTCTGCACCACTGTGGAAGCTAAGGAGTGATCAGTCCTTTCAGAACTAAGAGTGTCAACTAAACCCCAATAACATGAAGCTACTTTAGAAATATGGGGCAGTCAGTGCTAATGGGACAGCATAGGTTTTATGAGGTGATTTTGGCATGATACCATTGCAAGGAATGGCTCAGCTTCGGAGCACTTGCAACCTTACTTGTACACACACATGTAATGCAGGCAAAGGTGTGAGCCCAGCTGATGAGGAATGGAGCTTTCTGTCCAGCCCCCACCCCCGCCCCCCAGAAAACAGATACAGAATATAGAACCATTTAGCTATAGGCTGTCATAGTCTTCTCAGCAATGGGTATCTCACAACACATGTTGCCATCGTGAGCTCGTGTGGTTTCAGTGTTGTCCTTTTGTCGGGGGAACAGGGACCACAGGGAGCCGGTACCTTTGCCTAGTCTTCCTTTGCTGTGGGTGTAATAAACTGCCTTGTTGTGTCTTTAGCCATCCATCAGCCAGGCCTTGTACTCGCTTAGTCCTGGTTGTGTCTGACAGCTATGTCTTTGCCTTTCCTTAAACCACCTTGTCCATCAGCTTGGGAGTACACCGGTCAGGACTGAAGGAAACAGCTCATTAGTTTGCTGGGGCTGCCA
The DNA here is from genome assembly GCA_004026765.1 of Micronycteris hirsuta. Taxonomy (NCBI): domain Eukaryota; kingdom Metazoa; phylum Chordata; class Mammalia; order Chiroptera; family Phyllostomidae; genus Micronycteris; species Micronycteris hirsuta. Next base: position 21,614 of record PVJI01007601.1, read on the forward strand.
TAACAATATACCACAAATGAAGTGGCTAAACACAATGGAAATTTATCAACCTACAATTCTGGAAGCTGCAAATCCAAGATCAAGGTGTAGGCAGAGCTGGTTCCTTCTGAGGGCTGTGCGGGAGAATCTATTCCAGGCCTCTTCCCTAACTTCTGGTGGCTTACTGTCAATCTGTAACTTGTAGGAACATGACCCTGATCTCTACATTCATCTTCACAGGGTCCTCTTCCTGTGTGCATGTCTGTTTGTCTGTCTGTTTCCTCTTTTTGTAGGACCTAGTTATATTGGATTAGGGGCCCACCTACTCCAGTATGGCCTCATCTGAACCAATTTTATCTGAAATGATCTTATTTCCAAACAAGGTCAATTTTTGAGGTACCAGGGGTTAGGACTTCAGCCCATGAATTTGGAGGTTTGGGGAGCAACAGAGTGGTATGGTTGACCATACCAGTCAGAGAGCATTTGTAGCATAAACGTATTGTTGTATGCTACAGATATTCTCTCACCTTTTCAAAAGACTTCTACACATGATTACCTAAAATGATAGGCTTAAGAGGTCCACAATAGCTGCCTTGGATGGTTTCATAAATAAGCTATGACTTTTATCATTGTTTCCATAACTACATATGTGCATTCTGGCCACCATTTCTGTTCTCTTTCAGAAAAAAATTATCTCTATGGGTCTCAGCACCCAACTGGCTGTGGACATGCTCTGAGATTATTTGTTCCTCAATTGCAGGGAAAGGGCAGCCAGGCCAGAGGGTGCCAGAGAGTTAATATGCAATAACCTGTTACACAAAACAGAAAGATCTGAGCACGGGCTTAGGTCCTGCCTCAGGTATAGGCAGGGGACAGTTACTCCAGGGAGGCGATTTTACTGGGTGTTAGGAAGGTAGCACTTGCTCTCCAAATTATGTCCTTTATCTACACCTGGACAGTTTTTTATTCTAGAAGAACATCCTTTATTCTGTACATGAAGTCAGGCTTACTTTAAGTGCTATGACTGCTGAGAGTGAATAAACAAATATATTCTCAGGTTAAAGAGAAGGCAGATTTATCCTCAGAGTAGGCTCCAAAATGAAATAAGAGAACAGCACAAGAAGGGAAGTGGCCATCAGCTACCTGAGAAACACCCTCCCACCACAGGTAATCGCACACACCCAACGGGAGACACCAGCAAGTTTGTTAGCTTTGGTCCTAATAATATTGCTTCTTGTCACATGAAAAAACAATACCAAAGACACACAAGTGTCACTAAGTCAAAAGGAGCTAATATTCTTGTCCTGGGGCCGGGGGTGGGTAGGGGGGTAGAGGGGCGTGCTGCTTTGGAAGCAGTAAAGTTAGAGACTGTAAATATTAGGGACAGAGATTTACTCTTAGGTGTTAAATCCTGGCTAGAAAATTTACTTTATGATCATGGTAAGTATGAAGTTAGGCTACAAAGCTATGTACAAAATACACATTTCCCCCCACTTGATATTTAGATGGCACATGCCTCATTCCTATCATGAGACTATCTATAAGAAATTTCTAGAATTAGAATGTTGGTAAAATATTTGCATATTTTAAATTCTGTTAGCAACTCTCCATAGAAATGTTAAGTGACTCATTTTTTCCAGTCTTGTAATTTTTAAATGAGCATGCATAGAAGAAACAGCTATAAAGAAAAGGTTAAACATTATCCATAGCTAAATATTGCCTGGAAATTTTATCCATAGTATGGACATAATTTTTAGAATTAATTTGACATAAATTACCTGAATCTATGACATCACTGTGAGCATTTCTGATTCACCAGATATTATACATGGGAAGTGTTTTCTATATACTAATTCTGTTATTAAATGGACTGTTGTTTACCGTCAATTAAAACTATGACCATAAAAGTCCATCTGCCATTTTGGGGGAAGACACTAGTCACCAAATTTATCGCCTTAAGCTGAGGATGCAGGTTACAATATAGTTATCTTTACACATGAAGAATTATTTTCTACCTAATGTTATGTATCAGTGATGCACATATTTCAGAGAGAGCATTTTCTATTACCATGTATACTGGGTTAAATAGTGAGTGTCCCCAAAATTCATTTCCTTCTCAGAATCTCAGAATGTGACTTTATTTGAAATGGGGTCACTGCAGATACAATGAGTTAAAATGAGCTCATACTGGAGTAGAGTGGGTCTTCAATCCATATGCCTGGTGTTCTTATAAGGAGACAGCCATGTGAGGACAGACATGCACAGAGGGGAAATGAGGTGAAGACACACAGACAGGGTACAGTGGCCAGGTTACCATGGAGGCAGAGATCAGAGTGATGCATCTACAAGCCAAGGAATGCCAAGAAGCTAAGAGGGAGACGTGGAACAGATTCTCCCCAAGAGTCTTCAGAAGAAGCATGGCCCTACCAATGCCTGGGTTTTGGACTTCCAACCTTCAGAACTATGAGAATACATTTCTACTGCTTTAAACCACCCAGCTTGTGCTACTTTCCTTACAGCAGCCACAGGAAACAAATACACCATATGAACTTACGTGTTATGGCTAAATGAAAAAAAGATTTGTTCCTCCAAGAACATCTCAAATATACCTCCTGAGAGTCCTAATAGATTTCATAACAAAATCTTCCCACTTGGGGCAGATTGTAGAAGTTTCAAATGCTTGGTCTGTGAGTTTTCAATGAATTGTCATATGTCAGTACATTTTGTGAACTTTCCAGTCTTAAGCCTGATTCTTAAACCACATTTTCCTTTGGGTATTTGCTCAGTTTTACAAGCTCCACACAATAACTGATGACTCTAAACCCAAACCCAATGAGAGACTCCTTTCGGCAAACCAGTGGGAGGCCTTGGCTGGTTTCCAATCTGGAGGAACTAAATCATCTATGAGGATCCTATCCCTTCCCCTTGACTGTGGTAACCTCCAACTGTAGAGACTGTCCAGTGAATCATTAGCTGCACTTGTACCCAATCTTGGCAGCGAGCAGAAGCACGGCCAGGCCTGTCTGACACAACCCGGTTCACATCACCCCCATGAGATGACCCTGTGGCCGTTTTTCTCAGTGATATATTTCTGGCCTCTGAAACCAATGGATGAAATTACAAAACAGTAATTCTCTGATTCTTTGTGTTGCAACCCCAGTCTATGAGTCAATGTTCTCATTCACCTGCTTATGATACTGCTCTCATTCTTTCATCATCCTCAGATTCCACCCTTGGTTTTAGTTCCTTATCAGCTCACCTGGGACACCTACCCACTTTCTCTCCTGACAGGGATGAAATCAAGATGCAGTTGTGTCCTAGAGCTACCCTGAGAGGGGACATAGCTGGCTGTGTAGTCCCAGCTCCATGCTTCCACTCATTCCCTGACGACTGTCCCTCTCACTAGTGAACTTTCCCGGTGGTTTAACAAGCCCATTAACTAACAGTGACTCAAAAGGCAGCAGGAAAATTATTAATCCACAAATCCAAGTAAACTAATAGTGGAGTAATTCCACTCAAGACATTTTCCAGAGGTGTGAAGGATTATGCAAAAATTTAGCATTAAGGCGGCAAATCATCCAACTTTGACAAGACACTATTAGGGGCTGCTTTCACTGGTCTTATACTTCATACACCTCAACTGTAACTCAGTGTGGAAAAATGTTGTTTATGGGCTTGTGTTCCTGTCCCTGAGTATATGTATTTCTTCAAGGCAGGACTCTTTTCTACCTTTCCATGGTAAATAAATATCTGCATAGATTTTTAAGGGATTTATGCCTGCTCCCCACCAGCCTTTGCTGGGCCATATAGACTCATCACTTCTATTCTTTTCCACCCCAGGTTCTTAGCCTTCGTGAGCTAGTTTTCAAATTCACCCAAAACTTGACCATCATGGACAAGCCAGGGGCCAGACTTCTTGATATCTTCTAGCCATGACCTCATTTGGGGTCACAGTGGCAACATTTGGAAAAGGCGAGGGTCAAGAAAAAGGGAGCCTGTCATTTAAAGCAGTGATTCTCCAGGTGTGGTCCTGGGACCAGCAGCAGCATCTGGGAGCTTGTGCAAACATTAACCCTTGAACCTTGCCCTAGACATCCTGAAGCAGACACTCAGGATAAGCCCGCACTCTGGTTATCCTGATGCATGCTAAAGTTTGAAGACCACTGACTTAGAGTCATGTCAACATGGAAGAACCAATGTCAGTTTTCTCTTTTTGCCGTCTGGGAGGAAGAAGATTCTAGGGGTCAGAGCCTGAGGCTACCTTTGGTGCACAGCCATCTCAGCTTCTAGCTGCACACGTATAGCCTGCAGCAGAAGTGCCAGCTGCTCTGGGACCTCAGCATTGTTCTCTGGTTTACCCAAGAGCGCCTAGCAAGAGGAGAGGGTGCAGAAGGGTTTTTAAATAGCCTGATCTCCCACACCTTAAGGCTAATCCATCATTTTATGCTCAGGCAAGAGGCTGATAACTGGGGAAGAGGGGCAGGAACATAATAAAGTGTCTTTTCTTAAGTGAGTGCATTTCTCAAATCAGCCTCGAGGCCCTGGAAGAGGGAGAATTTGAAGCCTCCTTATTCTTAATCTTCTCTTCTTTTCTTTTTTTATTGTATTTTTTTTCCTTTCCATTCAATCCCCTTATGCCCCCTCGCCCCACCCCACAATCACCACACTTGTCCATGTCTGAACCCTTTTCCCTTTTTGCTCAGCTCCTCTACTCCCTTGTCTTCCTTCACCCCTTTAGCTGTCGTCCAGCTCTCAATCTGTGAGTTGGGTTAATTTTCAGTCAAATATGTGGCAAATGATAGAGCAGGATCTATGATTTTTCAGACCAAAGTAATCTGTAATAGCAACAAATTTAATGTAGATGCTTGCTAAACTGTGAGTAAGAAAGTGGGGCATGGTGAGATGAGAGAGATTAAATACTTAAAATCTTCAAGGCAAGTCTAGCTCCACAAAGGCCTGAGTGGTGGCTCTCTAGTCACTTGAGGGGTCCTCAGTCATTCTGAGACCTAACCACACGAAACAGCCCTTGGGAAACTGACCCTCTCTCCATCTCCAACTCTGATCAGCACACCCGTATTTTAAAGCAAGGGCCGGCACACTATGTTTCATGGGCCAAATCTGGCATGGTTTCTACATTTTTAAATGATGAAGAAACAATTTTAAAAGACTATTTAGTGACACATGAAATTACATAAAATTCAAATTTCCATGCCCATAAAGTCAGTTTTTTTTTAAATCCTATCCGAGGATATGTTTATTGATTTTAAAGAGATGAAGGGGTGGGGAGGAGAGAAAGAGAGAGAAAAAGAGAGAGAGAAACATCGATTGGTTGCCTCCCTTATGCACCCTGACTGGGAAGCGAACCTGCAACCTAGGTATGTGTCTTGACTGGGATCAAGCCTATAACCTACTGGTGCACAGAAACATGCTCCAACCTGGCCTGGGCCATCAATAAAGTTTTATTAGAATACAACTCCACCCATTTGTTTATGTATTTTGAACTACAAAGGTGGAGTTGAGTAGTTGCCACTCAACTGTATAGTCTCTAAAGCCAAAAATATTGACTATCTGGCCCTTTGCAAGAAAACTTTGCTGACTCCTCTTAAAACAAAGTGTTGGCATTATAGATTCTAATCAGATTCTGCAGCCAGGTTTAGCTATCCATCTTCACCCCAAAGCAACTTTCTATCCAGCTTATTCTTGTGAATTCTTGTTGCTTGTGTTACTAAATCTAACTAATGCCTTAATGGTACAGTTCTGACTCTCACCACATCTCTTACTTTCCTATTCGGTCATAATTTCTGCCTCTCCATTCCTAGGGTGAGTGAAAGAACCTGGTGTGAAAGTTAGTTCCAATGACACATGAGATGGAATCAGCTCAAAGCAAACATTTTTCTGTGAACCGTTTCCTTGCTTCTTTCTGCCCTCCTGTATTCACCGACTGTTTCAAGTGTCCCCTTCAGTCACCAGGGGATCTGAAACAAGTTGGCATAATGTAAGCACCAAAGATCTGTTCTTAAAAGGGAAGTCACTGCTAGATATTTACTAAAAACACTTTCTAATGATTTCTTTCACTTACTAACTAAACCCAGATATTGAAAATTTAGGACCCGAGTTAAAAATAAAACTGTTGCCCGCATACAAACTTTTTGTTGCTACTCACATGCTATGCCAAACTCGGATGGAAATATAAACAAAACTCACTTAAGAATCAATTTGTAAACTGGAAAGAGTCAATTCACTAGGGCTACATTTCAAAAGATAATTGTGTTCATTCATCAATAATCAGCCATCCTGACTGGAAATATTTTAGGGAAGTTGTAAACTAGCACAGAGGCCACTCAGGTATTTCCCACCTAAAGACCAAAACAAATACTCAGATCACCTCCAGAAAAGTTAACCAGCTGACAAGCCAATGGTGTTTGAGGTGGGATCCAGAACTTCAGCCCAGGAGTTGGTCTGCCTGCAAAGCACACACTGCTGGCAGCCTGCACCTGCACCTGAGAGAGAGGCTGTAGCATCTTTCTGGAGCAGCACAGTTAGACACAGCTACGAGTCCCACATAGAAAGCACTCAGAACTGTTACCTCAGAACCATGACAATGTATGGGACAGTGAGACTCTGTGAGCCCACACAGGTAGGTGTAACACTCTTATACACCTCAACACAGCCACTGAGGTCAGTACTGATACTTCTGTTCAACGGCTGAGGAAGTCAGGCCAAAAGAGCTTATTTTACTGATGCAAAATCATAGAAGCAGCAAGTGGTAGAGTGGGAGTATTAGTGCTGGCAGGTTACAGTCTGACCCCCCCGAGCCACGCTGTCCCTGCCTGGGCCCATCCATGGCTTCCAGGTGAATCAATTGATTTGCCTTCCCCATGTTTAAGGGAGAAGAGGTCTGGCTGATCTCTGGTCTCTTCCAGACCCTACTCTCTGCTTCTGCATTCACTGCAGAGCGGTTTATTCTGAAGTGGGAAGCATGAAGTTGTTTCCTAGATGTTCTGCTGACACTCTACCTATGGAGAACCAGCAACTCTCCTCTGTGCCTTCTCTTGAAGTCTGAGGACAGTGGCAGAATAAAAAGAAGAGCCGCAAAGGGCCAGCCCCAGTTAGTCTTGGGCCGGGCAGGATTCCCTCCGGAGCTCTGGGGTCGCCAGCCGCTAATTGCCCAAGGCGGGTGGAGGTTCTGCTAGCCCTGCCATCACGCCCACGCCCCCAGCCCGTGGGCCGGTCAAAGTTATTGCGTTCATTCTTGCAACCTATGAGTCTGGGACCTCAGGGCCCTCCGCATCTGCACCCGGGAGCGAAGACACCACCTGGCAGGGCGATCCCGCGCGCAGTAACTTCCCCGGAGCCCTCAAACTCCAGCTCCACTAACCCCTCATCGCTTCTCGTCGCGGCGACGAGATCCTGCCGCGCCCCGGAGCTCGCCCGCGGTGCCATCCCTCCCCGCTCGGCCTGTTGGTCCGCGAGCCGCAGGCGACAACCGGGACCCGCGTCGCAGCCTGGCTGGACCCTTGACGCCCCATCTCAAGCGCCCTGACCGCGCAGCCTCCAAAAACCCCGCCCGAGCCCGAACACAGGAGCTTACCCATGGTGGCGGATCCAAGGGCTTCCTGAGACTGGCGACCGAGGAGTCTATAGGCCGGAAGACTTTTTTTCAATGTGTTGCTTCTTTGATTTTATTTCCAGGCCCTGCCCAGCCACCTGCGCAGCTGGAGGTGTGCGGGCGGGGCGGCCGACTCCACCCAGGGAGCAGAGGTTAGCGATCCTTGAGCCTCGGCAGAGGGATACCTGTCCCGTGTCCAGCTCTAGGACGCCTTTGATCCGCCCCAGGCCCTCTGAGGAGGGCGAGGGCAGGGCTGCACGTGGCAGCAGGAGGCCTGGGCTAGGGACACCCCAACGTGAGTGCTCATCTGAGTCACTTGGAGGGCTTCTCAAAATGCAGGTTCCCTGCCTCAACCCTATTTGCTGACATGGTAGGTTGGGGTGTGGGTCCCAGATTTTGCATTTCCGACAACTTCTAATGTGATTTTGCTGCTGCTCCTGAGGACTCCTCTTTGGAAACTACTGCACTGAGAAAACACACTTCTGCAACAGGAAGCAAAGAGTGTGGGGTATTGACCAGTTTCACAGGTGTGCCACCTGCACACACCTGGAATGTGAACCCATAGAAAGCATTTCTGGAGGATTCTACCTATCTTTTAGAGGCAGGTTAGTAAGAAGCTAGGAAAATTCCTTGGCAAGTGGAATGGGGAAACTGAGACAGAGCTGAACGTACTGGCTGAGCAATTTACACGCAGATACAGAAGATCACCAGGGTGGTAAGCCCCTGGTGTCTGACCATAGACAAAACTGGTGCCGCCTGGCCCTCAAGGAGTCCTCTCCTCCCCTGGCATATGGATAGTCTTGTGGTTTAGACCCCTGACCTTTCCCCCTGAGATAACATCTAGGCCTCAGTTGTATTTCAGCTCCAGGCCCAGAAAAGCATCAAAACCAGGCAGGTGTTGCCAGGAGCAGCTGAAATGACTAAAAACCCTCTATCCAGGTGCTGACCAATCTGTGGAAACCATGGCCGTAAAAAGGCACACCTGGAGAAGATGATGAATATTCTACTGAGATCCTCCCCTAAAACCACCCCTAAACTCCTGATCTTTAAAACCCTCAAGCCAAAGGACACAGGGTGCTTCCTCTTCCTCTGGGGAGCAAGCCTGCACCTTTTCCTTACTCCTTTCTTCCCCCACAGGCATGTGTCTTCCTAAACTCTACGGGACCCCATGGGACTTACAACCAGGGAAGCAATACACAGCAGCAGCTTGTCCTGGGCTAATGCCTTCTTTTCTATGACTCTCCAGTGAGCTGACAGCAGTCCCACCTGGGCTCCCTTTTTCCCCTACCATATTTCTAGAGTGCCAAACACAGCCCTGCCTAGTCTCTCTCCTATTGCTTCTTCTGTCAGAGAACTTTCCTTGGTTCACTACCCCCAGCTTCAATAAACACACTCTCAGAATCACCTGGACTTTGTCTGAGCTGGTACCTTCTTGGTAACACTTTCTTTAAATATAACAAAAACAAAAATAACAATGACATAGTGATTATCTCCAGGTTATTTTTCTGTTTCCTTGTCTGACTTGAGAGATGGGTGCTCTGCAAACACTGAGAGAAAAATTAAAAATGGAAACGAAGGTAAGTTTCTATGGCCTTCAGAAAATTGTGGTAAAATATACATAACATAAAAGTTACCTTCTTAACTGTAAGTGTACACTAAGTGCCATGAAGTACATTTACATTGTTGTGCAAACTTCACCACCATTCAATTCCAGAACTTTTTCATCTTTTTAAAGAAACTCTATTAACATTACCCATTGAACACTAACTTTCCACTCCCCCTTTCCTGGTCCCTGGCTCTCACTCTTTTACTTTCTGTCTATGAATTTGACTACTCTAGGTACCCGATACGGCTGGAATCAAAAAATATCTGTCCTTTTGTGTCTGGCTTCTTTCACTTAGCATAATCTCTTCAAGGTCCAACCATGTTGTAGCATGTGTCAGAAGTTCCTTCCTTTTTAAGGTTGAGTGGTATTCCATTGCATGCACACTTTGTGTGTATCCATTCCTCTATCTCTATTAATTTTTGTCTTAGCAGTTCCTCCAGCCTTACTGGAAGATTATGGTAAGAGAGAGAAACCCAGGCAGCTCTTCCCTCAAGGTGCCTGGACCTGCCCTCCTCAGGTTTCTTCATTGTGCATGAGGAGGAGAAACCTCTTCATGCAGTGGCTTAATTGATAAACACAGGGCAGCAGCTGATGTTACCAGAAGGCATGAAGCTACAAGTAGAAACACAATATCAATAGAAAAATGCAGCATTGACTGAAGGAAAGAAAACTTGCTCTTGAAGGATTAGAAGCATGTTTCATAGTTGTCCTGCTGTCAGATAAGCCAGGGGTGGAAAGGAAAAGCTTGTGGTATTTTCTCTTGATTAAACTTTTCTCTACAAGGTGGTATTTCTTTCATGAGCTCATGAAGCTGGGAATCCTGGGCACTCTCGTTCTAGGCCATGTTAACCTAAAAATAAAAGGCCTTTCAAAGTGAGAGACAACAAGCATTTATTGGAGATCAAAGAATAGCTATGGGGAAGCACTGATTCATGCAGTACCCCAAATAATATTCCAATTAGGAGACAAAGGCAATGGGTATTTGAAAAAGGGAAGGAGCATATTTCTATCAGTGCAGATTGGCTACAGAGCCATGCTAATTCCAACCCAGGTCCAGTAGTCAAAATAACTTCTTTCTTGTTATCTTTGCAAACATCCGTTTGAGGCACAATATTGCTTTAGGCCCAGTCCAAAGGTTATATTGCCCTGTTTTGACATTCCTAAGGTTTGAGGCATGAGATGCTCCAGGCAGTTCCTCTGGGATGGCAGCTCCAGCTCCATTTTAAAGTGGCTCTGTTTATATTATTATTTATTATTATTATTATTATTATTATTATTTTACAGCCAGTGGATCTCAAAGTAGGGTCTGAAAGGGTAAAGCCAGAGCTATTTGCTATCGTGGTACCACTTGCTGAGCAGGCCTACAACCTTGTTAAACATGACGCCATTTTATTCTCTGAGCTTGTCCCCAGGACTGGAAATTACTGGAAAGCAAGAACAGAACACGACTTAATGACTAACCACTGCCTACAGCAACAGGCAGAAGATAATATTGGAACAAACTGTAGCTTCATGTTACAACTACCCCAACAACCCAGGGGCCATACAACAGCACCCCCTACCCTTTTAAAATCCAATTATAATCTATTAAAAGCTCAAAGTTCCCACCTCTCAGTTCTGGCAGATGTCTCCATACTAGGCCCCTTTCCTCTCTTGGAAAGTAAATAAAATCTTTACTCTCTACACTTTCTTCTCTTTGTGAATTCTTTCACAGCCCATGTTACCAACCACCCTAACAGGGTCCAGACCAGCAGCATCAATATTACCTGGGGACTTGGGACGAAAGAAATTCTCAGGCCCCATCCTAGGTCTACTGAATCAGAAACTCTTCAGTGGGATGCAGACCACTTTTCAGTACTCATAAAACAAATGCTATTTCTTCCATGTGATTATTTAAATCCAGTTATTATTTATTATCATCTCCACAGGCAAAGTACTGTACTAGCGACAGGTATCAGGCAAACAGCCTCGTACTCACAGAGCTTATGTTCTTTGTTATCTTTTAAGCATGATAAGAAGAAGCAAGTTACTTGAGATAGAGAAGCAAAAGTGAAGAACAAAAATTGAGGGAGTAGAGAGACAGTGCTCTTCTCCTAAAAGCTATAGAAGGGATCCTTCCCTGCTTCTTCCATCTTCCAGTGGCTCACTTCATTTGAAACCGGAAAGGACACCAGAGTTCGGGCTGCCTGTCACTACCAAACCCAATAAGCAATGACAGCAATTGAATCTTTATGGATGCTTTATTTAGAGGGCCAGGGATCTGAGAAGATGGAGGGTTCATACCCTAACAGACCGTCTTAAATTCCATTTTTAAATAGCCCTTTTTTTTAAGGAGAACAAAGTGTAGGTAAGGGGGTTGGAATTCAGGGAAAAGTTAATTGAATTAAAAAAAAAACAACTTCAGCATTCTCACCCTGGACGGTAGTCTTTAGCTGTGTCCCAGGTGGTGGTCTTTAGCTGTGTCCTGGGCGGAGGTCATCTCACCCTGGAGTACAATGGCTCAGATATCATCTTGAATTGCTTGAAGTCGTCCTGAAGAACAAAGGTGGAACTGCTTAGGGTCTCCTGGAGTCAGGGTGGATCATACCTTCAGTTCCTGGAACAAAAGCTTTTACATGCATTGATTACTAAGTTTATTAGCTACTACTCAAACTAAAATTTTCCAGCTCTTAAATCCCCTATCACAATCTCCATCTCTGTCTTCACTTCCCCTTCTCCTCTGTTCTCCTAAGGGAACTTGCTATTATTAGATTTAGGGCCCATCCTATCTAGAAGGATCTCATCTCAAGATCCTTAACATAATTCTGTCTGTCTTTTTCTAAATAAGGGCATACTCACAGGTCCCAGATGGACTTACTTATCAGGGGCAGTGGTGGGGCAGGGCCATTGAACCCACTACACATCCCCCAAGTGCCTCACATGTGCAAATTAAAAGTGCAGAATTGGCAAGCTGGTTCTGGATAGATAGAACTGTTACTTAGCCTTAGAGGGTGGTCCTCATGAATACTATTAGGGGAGAAGTGAATGTTAATGGTAACAATGAGATTGGCACAAAATGGTTGGATTAAGAGGGATTTAAACCCAGACTGTTTATAATCTCTTTAACTGAAACTATCGTACAAAGGTTTAATAGAATTTATTTCAGTAAGAATGCTAATTGGGAAGGTGGCCTGTGAACTTTTTGGAGTAATAGAGTATCATTTTCTCTAGCTCTGTCCCTCAGATTTCTTGACTATAAAGACCTTTCATCTCAGAGGAAAATTGAGTAGAAGTCTTTTTTATAAAGCAACTAGAGTCACAACAGAGATGCTGATAGTTAATGGGAGAACTTTAGAAATAAACAACAACAACAACAAAATGGGTCCCACTGCTATCTATTTGAGAAAAGTGAGAGATTCTGTGAAATGACCTGGCATGGGGAAAGGAAGAATTTGAAGTCTGAAAATATACTAAAGTTCATTTGGAAAACAAGTTTCAGGAGATTATCAGCAACAAGCTCAAACTGATTCAAAGATACTTGTCTGTTTTTTTATTTATTGTTTTATATTTTCATTGTTGTTCAAATACAGTTGTTTCCACTTTCCCCCCACCACTCTACCCTGCCCAACCCACCCCAACCTCCCACCCTCAATACTATCCCCCTTTGACTTTGTCCATGGGTCCTTTATACATGTTCCTTGACTACCCTTCCCGTTATTTCCCCCATTATCCTCTGTCCCTCTCCTCTCTGCTTGCTGTAAGTTTGTTCTTTATTTCAATGTCTCTGGTTATATTTTGATTGTTTGTTTGTTTTGTTGATTAGCTTCCACTTAAAGATTAGATCACATGGTATTTCCTTTTCACCGTCTGACTTATTTCACTTAGCATAATGCTCTCCAGTTCCATCCATGCTGTTACAAAGGGTAGGAAGTTATTTTACTTCCTTCTTTCTGCTGTGCAGTGTTCCATTGTGTAAAGTTACCATAGTTTTTTTATCCACTCATTTACTGATGGACACTCAGGTTGCTGCCAGCACTTGGCTATTGTAAATTGTACTACTATGAACGTTGGGATGCATATGTTCTTTTGGATTGGTGTTTCAGGATTCTTAGGGTATAATCCCAGCAGTGGAACTGCAGGGTCAAAAGGCAGTTCCATTTTTAGTTTTCTGAGGAAATTCCATACTGTTTTCCACAGTGGCTTCACAAGTCTGCCTTCCCACCAAGTGTGCACTAGAGTTCCCTTTTCTCTACATCCTCACCAACAAATGTTTTTTGTTGATTTATTTATGATAGACATAGAACCAGTGTGAAGTGGTATCTCATTGTGGTTTTAATTTGCATCTTTCTGATGGCTAGTGATGCTGAGCATCCTTTCATATGTTTCTGGGCCCTCTGTATGTCTTCCTTGGAGAAGTGTCTGTTCATGTCCTTTGCACATTTTTTAATTGGATTGTTTGTCTTCCTGGTGTGGGGTTGTGTGAGTTTTTTCTATATTTTGGAGATCAAACCCTTATCCAAGGTATCATTGGCAAATATATTTTCCCATACAGTTGTTCCCTTTTCATTTTGCAGATGATTTCTTTAACCATGCAGAAGCTTTTTATTTTGATGAAGTCCCATTTGTTTATTCTTTCCTTTATGCGCCTTCCTCTAGGGGACATATCAGTGAAAATATCGCTGCATGGAATACCTGAAACTTTCCTGTGTATGTTCTCCTGAAGGACTTTTATGGTATTGTGTCATGAATCCCATCCCACAGAATTCGTACGCTATGGCAGGCATGTAAATAAATTCACACGGAGTACATTGGACTAGAAGAGCCGGGACTACGTGACCCCACCTCTGAACTTAGAGAGAGGCCCCGAGCACTGCCCTAACAGGCTTTTATTGGTTTTCTTGAGTACATTACATCAGAATGGTCTTCATTTACTATGTGTAGATTTGCTTTCGGTGGTAGACAGCCAGGAAGATACATCGAAGGGATTATTCAAAAATGCAAAGACAAAAGGTATGACTGAACTTGAAAGGATTAGAACCAGTCTAAGGAAGCTAGGCATGCATTTGCATTTTGTTTTTTCTGATCCAGGGTGAGAGGGGTTTTTTTTTTTGCAGGAGCAAGCCTTAACTCTAGGAAATAGGCTATCCTGATTTCCCACAGGAAATCCCGTTGTCACACATGTGGGGCCTGCTTGCCATCCCATGTTCCACTGGAGCTTTTAAACGTGAAACATTGGGCTACATTTCCCATGGTGAGAGGTACGGTTCTCCTTCAGTATTGTGACTTATATTTCAGTCTTTTATCCATCTTGAGTTTATTTTTGTGCGTGGTATAAGTTGGAGGTAGAGTTTTATTTTTTTGCATGTAGCTGTCCAGCTCTCCCAACACCATTTGTTGAAGAGGCTATTTTCGCTCCATTTTATGCTTCTGCTGCCTTTGTCAAATATTAATTGACCAGAGACTTGAGTTTATTTCTGGGCTCTCTATTCTGTTCCATTGATCTATGTGTCTGTACTTATACCAGTGTACAATACAGTAATACTTATACCAGTGTACAGTATAGGTACAGTAGTGTTAGGCTGTTTTGGCGACAGTGGTCTTCTGGTGATCTTTATCTGGTTTTGGTTTAGGATGATGCTGGCTTCATAACAAGAATTTGGGAGTCTTCCCTTTTCTTGGATTTCTTGGAATAGTCTGTGAAGGATAGGGGTTAGCTCTTCCTAAAATGTTTGGTAAAATTCTCCTGTGAAACATTCCTGTCCAGGGCTCTTGTGTGCCAGGAGTTCTTTGATTATTGCTTCAATTTCACCAGCTGTTATTAGTCTGTTCAGGCTTTCTGCTTCTTCTTCATTGAGTTTTGGAAGATTATATTTTTCTAGAAAATTTTCCATATCACCCAGGCTTTCAAATTTCCTGGCACATAGTTGTTTGTCATAATTTCTTACAATCCTTTGTATTTCTGTGGTATCAGTTGTAATCTCTCTTCTTTCATTTCTGATTTTATCTATTTGAGTCCTCTCTCTTTTTTTCTTGATGAGTCTGGTTAAAAGTTTGTAGATTTTGTTTATCTTTCTAAGAAACCAGATCCTGGGTTTATTGACCCTCTGAATTTTTCTTTTAGTCTCTATGTCATTTAATTCTGCTCTGATCTTGGTAATACCTTCCTTCTACTTGCTCTGGGCTTTGTTTGTTGTTATTCCTCTAGTTCTTGTAGGTGTAGGGTTAGGTTGTTTATTTGAAATGTTTCTATGTTTTTTAGGTAGGCCTGTATTGCTATGAACTTCCCTCTCAGGACTGCCTTCGCTGTGTCCCTTAGGTTTTGGACTGTCTGTGCTCATTTTCATTTGTTTCCAGAAACTTTTTGTGTTCTTCCTTGATCTCATTTTTCACTCATTCATTGTATAGTAGCATGCTATTTAGACTCCACGAATTTGAATGGTTTTTGAGTTTTTTCCTTGCCCTTTGTGGTTGGAGAAAATACTTGGTATGATTTCAATTTTCTTGAATTTGTTGAGGCTTGTTTTGTGTCCTATCATGTGGTTTATCTTTGAAAATGTTCCATGTGTATTTTGCTTCTTTGGGATGAAAGGTTCTAAATATATCAGTTAAGTCCATTTGATCTAGGGCATTGTTCAAGGTCTCAATGTCCTTGTTGACATTTTGTGTGGAAGATCTATCTATTATTGACAGTGGTGTGTTAAACTCCTCTATTACAAATATGTTGCTGTCTATATCTTTCTTGAAGTCCTCCATGATTTTCCTTATATATTTGGGTTCTCCTATGTTGGGTGCCTGTATGTTTATAATGTTTTTGTCTTCTTGGTGGATTCTTCCCTTGAGTATTATGAAGTGTCCTTCTAGGTCTCTTAGCATGACCTTTGTTTTGAAGTCTATTTTGTCTGATATAAGTATTGCTACCCCAGCTCTTTTTTCCTGTCCATTTGCTTTGAATATTTTTTCCCACCATTCACTTTCAGTCTGTGTAGGTGTTTTGTTCTGAGGTGGGTCTCTTGTAGGCAGCATATATGTGGGTTATGTTTTCTTATCCATTCAGCTACCCTATGTCTTTTGACTGGAGCATTTAAACCATTTACATCATGGTTATTATTTTAGGTACTTATTCATTTTTTCTGCTTTGTACTTGTGTTCCTCTCTGTCTCTCCCTCTTTTTATTTATCTTATTAAAGCAGTCCCTTTAGCATATCTTGCAATGCTAGTTTGGTGGACATGTATTCTTTCGGCCTTCTTTTGTCTGGGAAACTACCTATTTAGCCTTCCATTTTAATTGAGAGCCTTGCTAGGTAGAGTAGTCTTGGTTGGAGGACTTTGCTTTTTATTCCTTGGAATATTTCATGCCATTCCCTTCTGGCTTGTAGTGTCTGTTGAGAAATCAGCTGCTAGCCTTATCAGAGCTTCCTTGTATGTCACTTCCTGTTTCTCCTTTGCTGCCTGTAGGATTCTCTCTTTGTCTTTGAAATTTGTCATTTTAATTATGATGTGTCTTGGAGTAGGCCTCTTAGGGTTCATCTTGATTGGGATCTTCTGTGCTTCCTGAACTAGCATGGTTTTCCCTCATCTCCAGGTTAGGAATACTTTTTACCATTATTTTTCAAACAGGTTTTCTATCCCTTGCTCCTTTTCTCCTCCTTCTGGTATTGCTATGATCTGAAGGTTGTTGTGTTTCTTGTTGTCCTGCAGTTCCCTTAAGCTATCTTTATATTGTTTGAGTCTTTTGGTGCAGCTGCTCTACCTAGGTATTTCTCTCTACCTCATCTCCCAGCTCACTAATTCTGTCCTCTGCTTCATCCAGCCTGCTTGTAATTCCTTCTAGTGTATTTTTTATTTCAGATATTGTATTGTTCATTTCTTCCTGGTTCTTCTGTATAGTTTCTATTTCCTTTTTCATTCTGTTGTAGTTCCCACTCAATTCCTTGTAGTTGTCAGTGAGTAGCTTGAGCACCCTTATAATCATTCCTTTGAATTCTATATCTGATAGTTTGCTTGCCTCTATTTCATTTATCTCTTTTACTCGGGAATCTTCCATTCTTTTCGATTGTGGTTTTTTTCTTTGTCTCCTCATTTTAGGTGACTCTTTTTGTTTGTTTCTGTTATTCCTGATGTTCTGCTTTGCCAGCTGTCTTTGTAGGATGAACTTCTGTGGCAGGGGTTCTGGGGCACTCAGTGGTGTGGTCTCTTTGATTTCCTTGTCTGGATGCTCTACGGTTGCCCTTTCTTCCATTTGTTTGGGCTCTCTAATTGTACTTGGGCTTTACCTGTTTGTGGCTCCTTTGTTCATGTGTTCTCCTCTCTAGTGGGTTTACTGGTAGTCACTACCCCCATCTAGTTTTGTATGCTTTTGTACAGGTGTCAGTTAACAAAGCAATATTACCAGACAACCAAATCTATGCCAGCAAAAAGAACCTCCTCACCACATCAGCAGTCTCAACCATAATTGAACAAATGTTAATAAAGGTGAAGAGAGATTGTGGATACTATAAGATATGAAAAAGGGAATATGAGATGACTAAAAGAGGGGAAAATTTTGTGTGCTATTAGGGAGAAGAATTGATAAGAGTTGGGATACAACTGAGGCAAAGAAAGGGAGAGAACAAAATTTACAATCTAAGTAAAATGCAAAAAGGTGATGGGAACCATGGGGTATGAAGAGGAAAGAGTATACTATGAGGTTTGAAGTAAAAATGAAAAGGTACTGGGCCAATGGGAACAAAATTGCAGAAAAACCACAGCAGGGTCTATAGCAATGACAGCTTAATGATGTTTAATAAAGGTGGAACAGGAATAAGAATATTGTAGAAAAGTGAAAAGTGAATATGAGATGTCTACAGTAAAGAGAAATGATTTTGAGAGGATGGGGGGAGCAAACTAATAAGAGTAAGGGGTAAAGCCCAGGTTGAGAGGGGGAAAAAGAAAAAAAAAAGAAAGAGAGAAAAAAATGAAATAAAATTCCTCACTCAAGTGAGCAGGGGCAGGGTGAAGGCAAAATGGAGTAAGACAGAGGGTGAGGGAAAGTATTCTATGGGATTTAAAGTACAAACAAGTAGTAAACAGATAGACATTCCTGCGGAGAAGTATGGTAATAACCGTGATACTTCACCCAACTAACCACTGTTTATAAAAGGTGAAAAAGAAATAAAGACTCTCATTAGAAGGGAAAACAAATGTGAGCTGGCTTAAGAAAGAAGAGTGCTTATTTAGTGAGAAAAAAAATAGTGAGAGTAAGGGATAAAAAATTGGCATAGTATGAGAGAAAATAAAGTTAACCACAACAGTAATAAAACTCAGGAATATGGCGAAATGAGTTAAGACCAAGGAAGGGTGAAGTGTGGGGTGTGGAATAACAGTAGTGTGATAAGAAATATATAATCTGAATAAAAAGAATAAAATTAAAATACCAAGAGTAGTGTGTTATTTGGAATACAAGTGAAGTGAAAGAACTATTAAAGTGCAATTGAAAGGTGGAATAAAAAAATGAATAAAACAATAAAAACAAACAAAACAAAACAAAACAAAACAAAAATAAATGGAAAGAAGAGAAATTTAAAATCCCCCTGCAAGTTCTGAAGGATAGCAACATGAAATTTGTCTCAGCTGTTGATGTTCACATTCTGGCTTCTTTCTGGATCTATCTCTGGTTTTCGTTCAGCTCTAGGTCTTATTGTTTTACCCTTGAAAGAAAAAAAAAAAGAGGTCTCCTGTTGATTTTAAACCTGCCAAGCCAGTTTTGTAGGTCTTTCTGGATCCTGCAGGCAGAGGGTACTGGTCTCTTTTTTACCTTTCCTGTAGAATTGCTTTAACCTAAGGCAACTTTAGCCACTTAGGGCAACTTCAGCAAGAATAACTTCTTGCCCCCTTTAACTACCCAGGAGAACTTAAGTTAGAGGCCTTGCCCATAATAAGAAATTATCAGAGATAACCTCTTTTGACTTATCTGTAGGGCAGAGAAAACTTCTATTTTGCTCTTATCATATTGCAACAACCCTTTGAAGACTTCAGGGCAATTGACTACATCCCTAGTTCAGAATGGCTATATATCTTAATCCACCTTTCTCTCTCTGAACCTCCTCTGCATGTGTGGTCTCTCACTCTCTCATGTATGTGGGGTTCCCATACATATTTATGTATTAAATTTGATTACCATGTTTTGCCATGTATAATGCACGCCCACGCTTCTGTGTGATTATGAACAGGATTATTATTATAGCCATGGTATGTAATCATCATACCCATGTATAATGCACATCCTTATTTTTCCCTTAAAAATTTGGGCAAAAAAGTGCACATTTTACATGGCAAAATACAGTATTTTTCTCTTGTTAATCTGTCTAATGTCTATTTGATTATTAGACCAGAGAGAAGAGCCTTCAGGGTAGAGAAAAGTTTCTTTCTTCCCAACTAGCAAAGCTGACTTCCTTTTGGAGACTCTAGGCTAGAATCTATTTCCTTGTCTTTTTAAGCTTCTCAAGGCTATCTGCATTCGAAGATTGCAATGTAGCATCTTCAAATCTCTCTCTCCCTCTCATTCTTTCTTTCTCTCTGATATGCTTCCCTGATCACATCTCCTTCTGACCCTGACTCTGACTCTCCTGCTTCCGCCTTATAAGGACCCTTGAGATTACAGTTGACCAACTGTGAGCGAGCTCCCCCACCCCGGCCACCACAGATGAGAATGAGTCTACCAAGACATGATCTGCTTGGGGAGGAGAGGTGGCCGAACTCTCTAGAAGAGCACCAACCCTTGCCTTGACAGGCTTTTACTGTCTTTCTGGGCACATTATATTGAGGGTGGTTTTCATTTACTACGCACAGGTCCTTATTGACTATGCATAGGATCACTGTAGGTGACCTTTTACAGACAACAAAGGAGAAGATGCTGCTAATTACATCAAGAGGGATATTTGCAAATGTAAAGGGAAAAGTGGTTGAACGGGTTACACTCCTCCTTGGAAGGTTTAGCATGGATTTTAGGAAGTTACAGTAAGCCCTTGCTGTCTCAATTCAGGGTGAGGGATTTTAGCAAAAAGCAAGTACAATGCAGGCCTGATTCCCCATAGAAGAACCTGTCCATGGGCGTGAGTCCTGTGTCTCTCTCCGCTGGTCCAAGTGGGAGCTGGGCCCATGCCACGAAGAGCAGTCTCCCATAACCAACCTGAATAATACAGTATAATCTTTCCATGTCAAGATCTTTAGTTAAATTGTTGCAGAAAAATAACTCACATGCAGGAAAGATGACTGAGCACGATCCTTTATTATGCGCGGGCCCAGAGGAGAAGGACTCCAATTTCTGAGCCCTGAACTCTGACCTTCTGGGGTTTAAATAGCCCCGGACTTCCTGCCTACGTGGCAAAGCGAGGTTACAGAAGTCTAATGCAGAAGTTAGGTCTAGCTAGCTTATTTGGTGAAAACAAAGGACTAGGCACAGGGGCTTAAAACGCAAGTTACAAAGAAGTTACAAAGTACAGAGACTTAACAAGGAGGTTGCCTGTCATTCGCCCCACTGCAGGCGGGAGGTTTCCGGGGATGGGGCCCGCCGTGGCTCCTTGCTCTCCGCGGGAGGGGCTACCCTCTCGGAGTCCCACTCTCTGCAGACTGGGAGGTGTTTCTGCGGTTCAGTAACACAGAGGTTGCCTATCACAAAATCATGTCTAGAAAGTCCTTTTTGCCATTCAAGGCAGCATATTCACTCAGATTCTGGGCACTTGCACATGGACATCTTTGTGCAGACAGAGGACATTTTGCTGTCCACCACAGGCAGTAATAAGACCAAAATATTGGTTTCTACCATTGTGACTGATCATTTCTTTATCTTGGTTAAAGGTGGTAACATATTTAACTGAATACCGCTAGTATATGACAATGTTTTCTTAGAGCGAAACACTATGGCACACATGATTTTAAAAGCATATTTGGATAACATCAAGTCCATTCCTCAAATTCACAATTAATGTGGAGGAGAGATTATTCCATGACACTACTGCTGCCTGACCCTGCCGGACTGCTACTGGGCCCTCATGCTAGACCCAACTAGATCTGGGCCACATCAGAGACCCCTTCCCCTACATCCCCTCTGAGACTATCTGACACCTCCCCTGTGCCTTAGGTATGCTGGTTCCTGGAAGAGGCCCTGGCCCTGGCAAAGTATGTAAAGGCATTTTCCCCTGATCTGGGGTAGCTCATGCCCCAGTGCCCCTATCCATCCTGCTGTCCCATTTAACCCTTTAGCTTCTGCCACATGATGCAGGGATATCCACGTGGTCTTGCTGTTACAGAACAGAGTGGGGGCAGTAAACGATATACTGTTACCAAAAGGAACCCCACTTTGTGCTCCAGGGGTCCCCCACCCCATACTAGGTTCGTTTTGCTTGCCGCCAAAGGAAAGACATCTCTCAATACCAGAGACTGGTGAAAAGGAAAGGAATTATTTATTTACAAATTATACAGGCTTAGAGTAATGACTTAATGTCTCCTTTAAAATACTAAAGTTCTTTAGAATACCCACAAACGCACACAGTCCTTCCTTCTACCCTTTGCCCAGTCTGGGGTACTGTTCTCTGGAAACGAAGTAGATGTCTGTGATTCAGGCAGCCCCTAGGTTCCAACACCATCCACTGTGTCGCCACCGCAACCTCCAGTTAATCCAAAACCATGTGTCACCTTCTCATGGCCCACCAGCAAGAGACCTTTCACCCCTTTTCTTCTAGGCAAAGTCTCTCCTGCTTCCTAGGCCACGTGGCAAAAGGAGAAACCCCAAAGCCACGTGATCCTGCCCTCTGCCCAAGCTGTGGGGTCATTCCTGCCACAGCTGCGTGGTCCTGACTTTCCTTCCCACAGCATCTCTCCTGCATTCTTCCAAACTGCTAAGAGAGAACTCTGCATCGCTACTACATCTTGCTTCCCAGCTTCCTAAGCTGCATGGCAAAGGGAGCCCCAAAGCCACGGGGTTCTCCCCTCTTTCCAAAAGCCATATTATCCTCCCCTTTGCATGGCTTCTGCGCCTCAATTTAAATCCCTGAGCCAATTTTCCTCTGCAGCCCCATTTCTGACTCCTCCTTGAATCAACTACACCTGCCAGCACTCCCGTATTCTTCCAGCTTTACTGGGCTGCCATGGTAACTGTGGGCAGATTAGGCCCCATGGCATGTAGTCAAGCATCTCCAAGCTCTCATGCAGGCACTGTGAGCAAGGGGAGTTGCCTCCCAGTTACATCTTGGGTGGAAGTCACTTCCATCCCCCTGGCTCAAAGCCTGGCCACAGCTATTTAACATATCTATGAAACCAGTTAAAGGTTATAGATATGTTAAATGACCATGCCAGAGGTTAGCTACAAAGCTGCTGCTATACAAAATAGCTCTGAATGGCCCTGCTCCAGGAGTCCCATCCACCCCAGCTCAGACCTGTGGGGGTGGGGACATTCTATATATATTTTTCTAATATCTCCTGGACACCTTGAGTTCTGGACCCCATTACAAATCCCTATTTGGGGCCCCCCTCTTGGCTGCACCCTGTTACATTGCCACCACTCAAGATGCACCTCTTTGTAAATTTCCTGAAACTCTGATGTAACAAACTATGGAGTTGTCAGTTTCTTTCTGCACCTCTTGGCCCCAGGAAATTTCGCATAATATGCATGAATAAAACAAAAGACAAAGCAAATGAATATGTAAAGAACCCAAAGCACTGACTGTCCTGCATGTATAAAAGTCCTAAGTGTAGATACGCCTTCAAATGTGGAGGACCAATGCACTGCATTACTTTCCTCATGTGATTATAAGGAGTGTGAATCTCATTAGGAAAGAAGTAAGGGGAAAACTGGGGAATAATTAAAAATTATGACATGGATGTTTACAAGTTAGATCTTTTGTCATTATTAGAGTCATTACCTAGCTACCCTAAAAACCCTTTGGGAATGTTAAGGAACTGATAGCCAATAGAAATGACCAATCAAAGGATATTGCATCTAGTCTCAAAATATCTCCCCAGGATATTTATTACAAAAGGGAAATCAGTAACTTCCCTGTGGAGACATTTTATAGATAACACCTTGACCAAGTGATCAAGGTCAATATTCACCAAGAAGATACGGCAACACATATACCCCCAATATGGTGCACTGAGATGGGCAGGATATCATTTCTGTCGAATTATTGCCAAAAATGCATAACTTTATAATGAGAAAAACGTCAAACAAACCCAAACTGAGTGACATGCTACACAATAACAGATCAGTATGCTTAAACAATGTAAAGGCTATGAAAAACAAGGAAGACCAAGGGACTGTCATAGATTAGAGGAAACTGAAGACATATGAAAACTAAATGCAATGTGGGATACTGGAACAAAAGAAGTATGTTAGTGAAAAAAATCAGTGAAATTCAAACAAGGTCTGTAGTTTTAATCAATAGTCTAGTATCATTAAACTATAGTATCATTGCCAATGTTTTGGATTTGATTGTTGTACCATGGTTATATAAAACGTTAACATTAGGGGAAATGGGGGCAATAATACATGGTAACTCTGTACTACTTTGGCAAATTTTCCATAAGTATAAATTTATTTTAAAATAAGAATGTTTTGAAGATATAACATCAGAATTATATATTTGTTGATAGATTGTGGTAATTTAAAATTTTTTACTTGATAAAATACAATAAATAATTTTTCTTTTATATTACATTGCTGCAACATTATGGGAGATTTCTTTATTTTTCATCCTTAAATTTTTATTTAGCAAAAAATATTTTTAATTTCTTTTCTTATGGTGGAACTTAATCTTTATTTACAGGACACTGTAAGATATGAAATTCCACATAGAAATAAGAAACCCATTGAGAAGAGAAGTTTCATACAGTATGTACAGTTTGGAACTGTTCGAGTATAGTTTCATTGTAAAAAGTGCTACAACAACAAACCGCATTTAAAAGGAGTTCTTTAAAGGGGATTCATGTTTCCATGAGTGGGGAATTGTAGCCCTGGGCTTTCACGTGTGTCAAAGAGCAAGGTCTCTCGTGTGATAAACACAAGTCGGCATACGTGGACCCATGTTCGTGGAAATGGGATTCCCTGTGGGGGAATCAGGCTAACATATTTCTTAGAATCTTGTTGCTGCTGAAATCTCTCCCCCCCTGGACTTATGCTAATACCTGCCTAGGCTCTTCCTGGCAGTGTTTATGGCTCTGTGTGCCCTTTCAATTGCATATCCCTCCTTTTGTTGTAACTTCCTGAATCCACCCACCGCCTGGCTTGAATTCACGTTCTGTGCGTAGTTAATGAAGACCATTCTGATGCAAATGTACTCTGATACAACTAATAGAAGGCCGGGCTGAGCTACGCACGAGGCCCTCTCCCAGAAGATAAGGGGAGGGTTGCGTGGTCCCGGATTTCTTTTCCTGCATGTCTCTGAGTGAGATTCATTCATGCGTTTGGTCACAGTCACCACGGATTTTACAGGCCAAAATCCGCGACCATTCTTAGTAGAGAAACAGTAAGACAAACTTATACCAAACATAGTACACAAAAAACAACATTTTATGCCTCAGTTGTACAATCTAAAAGTAAAGGTACCAGGAGTGCCATCCTGAACTTGGTATAGCCATCAGAGGTAGTTTCTGGCACGTTTTTATCTTCCTCTTCTTCTACAGAGAAATATTTCTCAATCAAGTTTAAAGAAGCTTTGTACACAGATTCATTTTCATTTTTTTGTAGAGCTTCAGTTTTGTCCAAACCTCCACATTCTTTGATCATTACACTCAGTTTCTCAGTTTCACCTAGTTTCTCAGCAGCCCAGAAGATATTTGAAATGGCATCCAGAAAAACCAGAATAATTTTGGTATCTTTCACAGTTAAGATGTTCACCACTGGTTCTACTATGCCACAGTGAACAAGGTATACAATCTGTTCCACTGTTCCACCACTTGTATATATGGTCATAGGCCAAACACCTTCCTTTTGTGTCTTAAAGTCTGCCTTAGAGAGAACAACAATGAGGAATGGGATTAATCCATGATTCACAGCTTGCTGTACCTGGTCCTGGCGGCCAGCTGTGATGTTTGACATTGTCCATGCAGCTTCCTTCTGAATATTAGTCTTAGAGTTCATTAGCAGGCTGGGAAAGATGGCAAGTGCTCCTGCATCTATTACAACCTGAGTCTGTTAATCTGTCCCAGTGAAATATTTCCTATGGCTTTTAGCACAGGAATCACAGTTGGCAATTTAGTAGCTCCTAGGAGCTTCACAAGTTGGGGGACAGCTCCTGTTTTCACAACCATTTCTATGCATTCATTTGGACCATCAGTAAGGTAGGAAATGGCCCAGCTGCTATCTGCTAATAGTTCTGGGTCATCATGATTCAGGAGATGAACTAAACTAGGAAGAATCTGCTCAACAGTATCTAACAGGGGTGCGGGATTCTTGTTGTGAGAAAGGTTTGAAAGTGTACAGGTAAGATTACATAAATAACCACATGCTAAAGATAACGTATCAGGAACTGAAAGAAGAGCCAACAGTGGATTAATTGCACCTTACTTGATAATCAAGTCTTGGAAAAGTGAACCATCACCTGAGATGTTAACTAGAGCCCATACAGCTTGTTCACTGACGTGAGAATGGGGAGATGCCAACAGAGAAATGAATGCTGGGATAGCACCTCCATCTGCTGGTCTTGGTTTGTTCCAATGTCCTGGAAGCAATGTTAGTGAGGGCCCAGGCAGATTCAAACTGAATGGTACTACAATCAGTTCTGTCCAAGAAGGACTCAAATTTTGGAATCAAACCAGCCCAGATTATGTTGTCTATGCCTGGCTGTTTTCCCCTAGAAAGCAGTTTCCTTGCAGCCTAAGTAGCTTGGAGCTGGCTTTCCAAATTGTCGCTATTTAAGCCTTTGACAAGGCATACCCTGGTTGTTGTGATTTTTCTGCAGTGGAAAAGTAGCATCATCAAGAAAGGAGCTTACATTTCTTCTTTTCAGTACCTGTTCAGACTTCTCAGTTTTTCTCAGCTTCACATTAACTTCTATTCAGCGACTCCTAATTTCTGTACTGACTTTCCCCTTGTTCTTAAATCTATTAAGGCAGGTAGCTGGCGAATTAGCATTCTTGTTGGTGGACATGGTTATTAGACAAAGGGACATGGCTCTCTGGCCAAACTGGGCCTGAGTTTGTACCTAGACAGCTGGCTGAGGCTTTTCACAGGTAACGATGGAAAGTGGGCAGGCTGCTTTTTGCTTGCTCTGAAAATGTCCAACACTGATCAGCACAATGACTGTGTAAATATTTTTAATTTCTAAGAGCTCTTTTTATTACATTTTTAAAATTTTAAACATTTTTATTGTTGTTTAAGCACATTTTCTGCCTTTTCCCTGAACCCCACCCCACCTCCTTCCAATGTTTCCACCCCCCTCCCTTGTTATTGTCCATGTGTCTTTTATAATCATTCCTGTAAACCCTTTACCCTTTTCCCCCATTATCCCCTCCCCTCTCCCCTCTGGTCACTGTCAGCATGTTCTCAATTTCAATGTCTTTTGTTATATTTTTCTTGCTTGTTCGTTTTGTTGATTAGGTTCCAGTTAAAAATGAGATCATATGGTATTTGTCTTTCACCCCCTGGCTTCTTTCACTTAGCATAATGCTCTCCAGGTCGATCCAGGCTGTCACAGAGGGTCGGAGTTCTTTCTTTCTTTGTGCTGTGTAAAATTCCATTGTGTAAATGTACCATAGTTTTTTGATCCATTCATTTACTGATAGGCACTTAGGTTGCTTCCAACACTTGGCTATTGTAAATTGTGCTGCTATGAACATTGGAGTTCATAGGTTCTTTTGGATTGGCATTTCAGGGTTCTTAGGGTATAATCCTAGCAGTGGAATTGCCAGGTCAAAAGGCAGTTCCATTTTTAGTGTTCTGAGGAAATTCCATACTGTTTTCCATAGTGGCTGCATGAGTCTGCAATCCCACCAACAGTGCACTAGGGTTCCCTTTTCTCCACAACCTCTCCAACACCTGTTGTTTGTTGCTTTGTTTATGATAGTCATTTTCACTGGTGTGAAGTGGTATCTTATTATGGTTTTATTTTGCATCTCTCTGATGGCTAGTGATAATGAGCATCTTTTCATATGTCTCTGGACCCTTTGTATGTCCTCCTTAGAGAAGTGTTTGTTCAAGTCCTTTGCCCATTTTTTAATTGGGTTGCTTGTCTTCTTAGAGTGGAGTCATGTGAGTTCTTCATATATTTTGGAGATCAAATCCTAGTCTGAGGTATCATTGGCAAATATGTTTTCCCATATGATTGGTTCTCTTTTCATTTTAATGCTGTTTTCTTTAGCCATGCAGAAGCTTTTCATTTTGATGAGATCCCATTTGTTTATTCTTTCCTTTATGTCCCTTGCTCTAGGGGACATATCAGTGAAAGTATCGCTGCATGGAATATCTGAGATTTTCCTGCCTATGTTCTCCTCTAGGACTTTTATGGTGTTATGACTTATATTTAAGTCTTTTATCTACCTTGAATTTATTTTTGTGTATAGTGTAAGTTGGTGCTCAAGTTACACTTTTTTGAATGTAGCTGTCCAGCTCTCCCAACACCATTTGTTGAAGAGACTATTTTTGCTCCATTTTATGCTTCTGCCCCCTTTGTTGAATATTAATTGCTGGTAGAGACTTGGGTTTATTTCTGGGCTCTCTATTCTGTTCCATTGGTTTGTGTGTCTGTTCTTATGCCAGTACCAGGCTGTTTCGATGACAGTGGCCTTGTAATACAGTTTGATATCAGGTATTGTGATCCCTCCTACTTTGCTATTTTTTTCTCAAAATTTCTGCAGCTATTCAGGGTTGTTTATGATTCCATATAAATTTCTGAAATGTTTGTTCTCTATCTGTGAAATATGTCATTAGTACTTTCACAGGTATTGCATTGAATCTATAAATTGTTTTCGGTAGTATGGACATTTCAATGATGTTAATTCTTCTGATCCATGAACACGGTATGTTTCCACTTGTTTGTATCTTCCTTAATTTCTTTCTTCAGTGTTGTGTAGTTTTCTGAGTACAGGTCTTTTACCTGCTTGGTTAGGTTTATTCCTAGGTATTTTATTTTTCTTGCTATATCAAATGGGATTTTTTCCTGATTTCTGTTTGATATTTCATTGTTGGTGTACAAAAATACCTTCGATTTATGAATATTGACTTTGTGTCCCACCATTTTGCAAAATTCTTTTATTAGGTTGAGAAGTTTTTTGGTGAAGTCTATAGGATTTTCTATGTATACTTTCATGTCATTTGCAAACAATGACAGTTTTGTTTCCTCTTTTCCAATTTGGATGCCTTTTATTTCCTTTTCTTGTGTGATTTCTGTGGCTAGGACTTACAATACTATGTTGAATAGAAGTGGTGAAAGTGGACAACTTTGTCTTTTTCCTCATCTTAGTGGAAAAGCTTTAGTTTTTGCCCGTTGAGTATGATGTTGGCTGTAGGTCTCTCATATATGGCCTTTATTATGTTAAGGAATGCCCCTCTATTTCCACTTTGCTGAGTGTTTTTATTATAAATGGGTGCTGTACCTTATCAAATGCTTTTCCACATATATTGATATGATCAAGTGATTTTTGTCTTTGCTTTTGTTTTTGTGATGTATTACATTTATTGATTTGCAAATATTGTACCGTCCTTGCATCTCTGGGATGAATCCCACTTGATCATGGTGTATGATCTTTTTGATGTATTGTTGGGTGCAGTTTGCCAATATTTTGTTGAGGATTTTTGTGTCAGCGATATATTCATCAGCGATATTGGCCTGAAGTTTTCCTTCTTTGTTGTGTCTTTATCTGGTTTTGGGATTGGGATGATGCTGGCTTCATAAAAAGAGTTTGGGAGTCTTCCATCATTTTGGATTTTTTGGAATAGTCTGCGAAGGTTAGGAGTTAGCTTTTCCTTAAATGCTTTGTAGAATTATCCTGTGAAATGGTCTGGTGCACGGCTTTTGTGTGTTGGGAGTTTTTTTATTGCTGCTTCAATTTTGTCAGCTGTTATTGGTCTGTGCAGGCTTTCTGTTTTTTCTTCATTCAGTTTTGGGAGATTATTCCCCTTCCCTCTGTCTGTGCTGTAAGAGAGGGAGCATGGGAAGCTCCTGGAGACTGCACTGTTGCCGAGAAACTTCAAGGTAACTGTCTTAAAAACATTTAGTATAGAAGCTGTATAATTAAGAATCTGTTTGGACAGCATGTTGTAGGAGAGCAGGACCAAGTCAAATAAGCCTCCTACTCAAAAGTTTCAGTCCCCTACTAAAATCAGCAGGGGAGCTGGAGTCTACAGGGAAAAAATGAAAGCAGTGAATAACTGGGGTAGGAGCCGCGGGGGCGTGCCCTGGTAGCCAGCGCGGCTGCCGGGCAGCCGCTCCGGGCTGGCGGGTGCTGGGGAGTTTTCTGCGGTGGCTGCAGCTGAGGAAAGGGGGGCTGAGCACCCGGGCAGCGGGCGGAGGCATGCCTCGGGATAGAGAGCACCAGGCCCAGCTGCACTAGGGAAGGGGGGGTGCACTTCAGAGCAGGACTCGGGGGGATGATAGGCTCCCGGAGCGTGACCGCCTGCCCTTTTCTCTCCCAGCAGCGCTCGCTGATAAGGCTCGTGATTGCTAGCCCCCTCCCGGGGTTCAGAGCTTCCAGGGTCCTTTGGGCAGGCCCCTGGGCTTGGTGAGCCAAGCCTGCCTGAGTATTCATCTTAGATAAGGGACCATAAGAGTTCTGCCATCTTGGAACTGGGCAAAGTGCAAAGTAAAAGCAGTTAGGTAGAAAAGAAGCTGAATGTAACTAAGTAGCAGACAGAAAAAGAATAAGAAAAAAGTTCTTAGTATGTTATAATTTTTGTTTAACTGCTCAGTGCGCTAAAATTAACTGCCATAAATCAGCCCCGTGGCCTTGATTCGGCCCGGGAAACCAGCCAAGGCTGGGCCTCCCTGTTACACTTTATCTGAGGAGAGAAGACAGAAGAGCTATGGAAACCGCTGTCTGTGTCTCAATTTGGTTTTTGTTTTTTGCTTCAGTAAACTTGCTTGCGAGCCAGTCATGAAGCACCTGCATAAGGCCGCACTCTATAGAAGAAACTTACCAACCACCCATGTCAAACTGTAGCTCGCAGGTCCTGAAATTTCTAGAACTATAGGAAATTGATTGCTGAATATATTGTGTGCTGGAAAACAACCCCTTAGAAGGGAAAGAAAGTTTCAGAGGCAGTGAAACTTTTACTGAAGAGAAGAATCCCTCACTTTGGCCTCCCTGATGGCATCCAGAGTAATAACAGACCTGTTTTTATTTGAGAAACTGCACAGGAGGTTAGTAAATTTTAGGAATCCCACATGGCATAGAGACCTCAGGCTTCCAGAGAGGTAAAAAAAAAATCAAACCTTAAAGAAAATGTACAACATTTGAGTCAGACTTTAGCTGTAATGAATAATATTGCTTGTATTAGAGACTTCTCTCCCACAGGTTTTCTGCATTTCTTTGGGCCTACAGACTAGATGCTACTCAAGATTTGGGTGACAGCATCTTCAGAAAGGCAACTAGGAAGAAAGTGGACTGGACCTTGGGACATACTGCTCCCCACCCCACCATGGTGGAGCTAGTGAAGATGCCACCTTGGACTCATCACACCAGAGTAAAGAAAGCTGCAGGGTGTCACTGTGAATCTAGGGACTTTTAGTAGAAGGTGCTTGTAAAGCTAGGACTTTTGGCTGCCAGATACTGAGTTTAAGTGTAGTCCTTCCCAGCGTGGGAAAGAAACAGGGATTAAAAGTAAATTATAGTTAAATCTGTATTGGTAACCTAGAAGAAAGAAACCTCAACCACTTGTTTTCTGGTTTTATAGGAATATAGTTTCAATCTGCTTTGGTTTCTAATCAGAAATCCTCTGCACCTTCAGACCCGTGTAGAGACACCTGAAAACCTGTGAATGTCACCTGTAACCGGTTAGAGAGGAATGCCTTTGCCACTCGGGACCCAGGAAGGGTCATTTAGGGCTGATAAGTGTTTCAGCCTAAGGAAAAGGGACATATCTCTGCCAAGAGACCGGGCCTGTATACTGTTCTTATAGAAATCTGTCTGTGTTTTAGATTTTGCTCTGTATCTGTTCTGAAAAGAAAATTAAGGATTCCAGAAAAGGTTAGAACTTCATACTCTGTAGGAAAGTGAACAAGAGAAAGTGTCAGATATGTAAATAAAGAAAGTTTGTGTATGTTGCAGAAGGTTTGTGTATATTGCAGAAGGTTTGTAAATGTTGCAGAAGGTCTGTGGACGTTGCAGAAAGTTTGTAGAAAGAGGAATGTAAAAGTTTTAGAAAGAAATTCTGTAATGTTAGTAATAAAAGGAATAAGGCATGGAAATACATTCAAGGTAAAAGGCATAGAAAATGCAATCTTGGTAGATATCAGAAGGAAAAGGATTTTCCTTTGCACTTAGTATTTTTCTCCCTACCTGATCCCTCCAGAATTTGGCATTCTGAAGGAGTAAGTGAGGACATAAGGTTTCTTTGCATAAATCCATTAAGACCAGTCATCCATATAGTAGATTTGTTAACCAGGACTTTGACTGGAATGTCACGCCTGAAAGAGGCACGTCTGGGTTCTGGTCATCACCAGAAAGCCCTGAGGACCTGGGATTGACTTGCAAAGCTAGCGAAAGCCCACGAGAAGAAGCCTGGTACTTTGGTTGGTTGTGCAGTTCATAGCAGTCTTTCCAGGGAAGGAACGAAGGTTGCTTTCCTGAAAGATGGCTGAAGAGGAACGTGTAAGCACAATAGAAGCCTCAAGGATTTGAGTGAAGCAACTGGTACAGGCGAAGCCAGGTGACAGGTCTGCGGCTCTGCTTCTGTGCCCCAAGGGGCGGACTAAGAAGTCAATCTAAAGGTTCCCTGTGCAAGTTCCAGCAAAACAAACTTGAAGATCATAGGTAATCCAGGCTGCTCTTGGTGTGTTTATGCAAACAAACAGGCAAGATTAAAACCGGACTCAATGGAGTTCCTTCAATAACGATGCAAGTAATCTTAAGGGGAAAAATTATAGTTCAAGGAAAATCACCATACTCAGTATTAGACATTAGAATGGCTCAGCTAACTGTCTTGAAGGTTTGTTTTCCATTTGAAAGTTGAAACTAGATTTATAATAACACCAGAGATGTTCAATTTACAGGCACGAAGGACCTGTCAAATTGCCACTGTTAAATGTCACTGTAGCTGAATGTCTTCCCAAAAGACAGTCTCACAGGCACAGAGACTAGTTTAGGAATTATTATGTGAATTAACCTGTGTATTCTTCTGTTTTCATAGGGCACATTCCTATGACCTCATTACCTGAGTAAGTGAGTGCAATATAGGCCTCACCTGAGGAGCCCATCTCCATCATCAGCCCCTGAGACTCAACGGTTTGACTGAACTAAGTAGTTAAGTTAGTGAAGGGTTTAGGCTGTCTGTGGGCTTCACTTTAGAACTAATTTTCCCTTTTCTGTCCTAATAGCTTAGACAGAAAGGGCCCAGAAATCTGAAAGGAGGGATATATTCTCCTCTGCCTGAGTTAAGTATAGTAGGCCACAAAGGTTTTAGATAAGTATAGCATGTCATGTACACCTTCCTCCAGATAAGCCATTCTTTACCTAAGTCCCTGCCTTTGTCATTTAGTAATTATAAGTTAATTGTGCTTCCAACTGTCTTGCCAAATCTGTCATCTCCAGAATACGACAAGAATGCCAGCTGTCCAGTAATACCAGCCTTTGGACACCAAGCCTGCAACTTCCCGGTACCAGCTGCCTGACCTGGATTCTGTAAGGTCCTTCCCCTTTAGAAAAGACTCCCCTCTGCGCTGCACCCGCCATTCAGGGCACCCCTGACCCTTAGGTAGGTAGGACGACATCCATGTCCAGCAGGAAGCAGTTACAAGAAGATGAGACCTTCATCCATTGTTCTTTATAAGATCATAAAGGGGTTTATTCTGAAAGGAGAAATTATAATGGGGTGCAGCCAAGGGGGGAGCCAAATAAAAATTTATGATAGGGTTCAGAGCTCGGGGTATCCAGGAAATAGAAATATATACATAGAGTATCCTCATCCCCACAAGCCTGAACTGAGGGGGAAATAAGACACAGGGCAGGGACATTCAGAGCTGTTTTATATAGCAGCAGCAGCTCAGTAGCTCTGCAGCTAAGGCATGGCCCCTTAGAACCATCCCTCTTAGGTAAAAGTGGCTGACAAACCAAACCCAACACAGGAACAAGCTCCGTGAGTTCCAGCACTGCACCTGCGATGGAAGCCAGCGACCAAGGAGAAAGAAAAAAACAGGGACTTGAGAAATAAGCCCAAAAGCTAACTGTCATTTGAGTTTGTCCACAGCAGACCCGACAAAAACCAGCCTCTCCTGAATAGACAAGTGCCCAGCTGAGTTCCTGGTCATCACCAGCCAGTTCGCCAGGATATTTAGACTAGGACTGGTCGCCACTGCCCCTGAGGATTAGACCCTCTATGAAAGACTGCTCCTGTTCTTAGCCTATCTAGAAATTGTTGCTACTTTTATAAGTATCATTTGTTTTATATAAAATAGTTTCAGATTTTGCTTACTCATAGTCAGGATATATATTTTAAAAAAGCAAGAAAAGGGAAACTCCCGACGGATAGGGAAGACAAGACTATGACATTGATGCTAGAACAGACACCAGTGTTGTTTAGCATCAAAGGGGGGAATGAAACAGGTAACCTCCGTGTTACTGAACCTCAGAAACACCTCCCAGTCTGCAGAGAGTGGGACTCCGAGAGACCAGCCCCCGCCCGCAGAGAGCAAGGAGCCGAAGCAGGCTCCATCCCCCGGGAAGGCAGCAGCCCCCCCGCAGAAACACCTCCCGCCTGCAGGAGGGGGGGCGAAGGACAGACAACCTCTGTGTTTATGACTCAGTATTTTGTAAGCTCCCATGTTTTGTCTCTGTACTTTGCAACTTGCGTATTTAGCCCCTGCGCTTTGTCCTTGATTGTAGAACTCGTGTTTAGCTTGAATCATGTAACATTCTGTGCTTTGTTTTTACCAAATAAGATAGCTAGATTTAACTGCTGCATCAAGCTTCTGTAACCCTTGCTTGCCACTAGGCCCACGTAGGCAGGAAGTCTTGCCACGTAAGCAAGGCGTGAGTCTCGTCACGTAGGCAGGAAGTCCCAAGCTCATGTGCCTTTTTCTTTGTCTCCCAAATAAGGAAAGCTAGACCTGACTTCCACTCCTGGCTCCTGTAATCTTCTGCCACATAGTTTCTCGTCACTGCCTGAATATATATAAGCCAGTCCCTTCCTTCATTCAGGGCCCTGGATTTGGAGATTTCTCCCTAGGGTCCACATGTGTAATAAAGGGTCTGTGACTCATACCTCTCATCA
Organism: Micronycteris hirsuta; assembly: GCA_004026765.1. Lineage (NCBI taxonomy): Eukaryota > Metazoa > Chordata > Mammalia > Chiroptera > Phyllostomidae > Micronycteris > Micronycteris hirsuta. The sequence goes on from PVJI01007601.1 coordinate 56,183, forward strand.
GGAGTTTGGTCACTTCATTTTCCCGCAACAATATGATTTCAATTCTCTCGAATTTGTCGAGGCTTGTTTTGTGTCCTATCATGTGGTCTATCTTTGAAAATGTTCCACGTGCATTTGAAAAGAATGTGTATTTTGCTTCTTTGGGATTAAAGGCTCTATACATATCAATTAAGTGCATTCGATCTAGTACATTGTTCAATGCCACAACATCTTCGTTGATATTTTGTGTGGAAGATCTATCCATTTTTGACAGTGGGGTGTTGAAATCCCCTACTATAATTGTGTTGCTGTCAATATCTTTCTTGAAGTCCTCCAAGATGTTCCTATTGATTTAGGTGCTCCTGTGTTTGGTGTATATATATTTACAATGTTTATCTCTTCTTGATGAATTCTTCCCTTAAGTATTATGAAGTAATATTCTGGGTCTCTTTTTACGGTCCTTGTTTTGAAGTCTATTTTGTCTGATATGAGTATTGCTACCTTGGCTTTTTGTCCTGTCCATGTGCTTGGAAAACTTGTTTCCAGCCCTTCACTTTCAGTCTGTGTAGGTTTTTTGTTCTGAGGTAGGTCTCTTGTAGGCAGCATATTTGTGGGTCATGCTCTCTTATCTATTCAGCTATTCTATGTCTTTTGATTGGAGCATTTAATCTATTTACATTTAAGGTTATTATTGATAAGTACTTATTCATTGCCAGTTCTTATCTGTGTTCTTCTCTTTCTCTCACTCTTTTTCTTCCTTTTCTTAAAGCAGACCCATTAACATCTCTTACAGTGCTGGTCTTGAGGAGGTGTATTCTTGAGACTTCTTTTGTCTTGGAAGCTCCTTATTTTGCCTTCCATTTTAATTGAGAGCCTTACTGGTTAGAGTAGTCTTCGTTTCAGGTGTCTGTTTTTCATTACTTTAAATATTTCTTGCCATTCTCTTCTGGCTTGGAGTGTTTCCATTGAGAAGTGACCTGCTTGTCTTATCAGGGCTCCCTTGTATGTTACTTCCCGTTTCTCCCTTGCTACCTTTAAGATTCTCTCTTTGTCTTGGAATTTTGCAATTTTAATGATGATGTGTCTTGAAGTGGGCCTCTTTGGGTTCCTCTTGATTGGGACTCTGTGATTCCTGGATTTGTGTGACTTTTTCTCTCATCAGATTAGGGAAGTTTTCCATCATAACTTTTTCAAACAGGTTTTCTATCCCTTGCTCTTCTTCTTCTCCTTCTGGTATCCCTATTATATGAATATTGTTATGTTTCATGTTGTCTTGCAGCTCCCTTACCACCTGTTCATTCTTTCTGAGTCTTTTTTCCATTTCTTGCTCTGTCTGGGGTTTGTTTGTTTTTTTCTACCTTTTCCTCCAGCTTGCTGATTCGATCCTCTGCTTCATCCAGGCTGCTTGTAATTCCTTCTAGTGTGTTTTTTTTTTTATTCCAAGATTTTATTGCTCATTTCTTCCTGGTTTTTGTTTATATTTTCTATTTCTTTTTTCATGTTGATGTAGTTAGATCTTGCTCAGTTCCTTGTAGTTGTCTGTAAGTTCCTTGAGCATCTTTATAGCCATTATTTTGAATTCTATATTTGATAGTTTGGTTATCTCCATTTCATTTAGCTCTTTTAGTGGGGAGTCTTCCATTCCTTTTGATTGCATGTTCTTCCTTTGTCTTCTCATTTTAGGTGACTCTTTCTGTGTTTCTGCGCTTCTTGATGTTTCACTTTGCTAGCTGTCTTTGTAGGGTGAACTTCTATGGTAGGAATTCTATGGGGTTCAGTGGTATGTTCTCTTTGATCTCCTTGTCTGGATGCTTTGGGTTTGCCCTTCTGTTTGTGTAGGCTCTCTTGTTGTACTTGGGTTTTTACCTTTTGGTGGCTCCTTTGTTGGTGGCTTTTCTCCTCCAGCAGGTATACTGATGTTCGCAGCTCCCACATATTCTTGTATGAGGTCAGTGGCAGGGGGTAGGCAAAATGGATTAAGACAAAATGGTGGCAGCTCTGGAGTGTAAGGAGGAGCGGTACACTGGGGTAGCTCACCCTGAGCTAATTTTGCACCACTCTTCCCAACTCTACCTTTAGACTTCAGATAGGTGGCTTGATATCAGCAACAATGGGAGCATTTACACTGAAGAAATTGGCAAATTCTCTAACTACGACTGTTTTATTTTCTCCGAGAGTTGATTTATATCATTATAAATGATTTATATCATTATAAATATGAATAACGTAGTGTTTACATATCCCATTATCTTAGGATCATATATTTTTCTGTTTCCTTTATGTTTTGTTTCAAATGACATTAAATCTATTATTCTTATTAAATTCTATAAGTATCTATAAGATCTACTATACTCACTATTATTCTGTAATATCTGCTCAGACTACATTGTATAAATTTATTTCTTGAAAAAAGAAAACAGAGGATGAATGATACGAACCTAACAAGGTACAAAGCCCTCACAATTGCAGTATGAATCAGCTTCCCAAAGCTGCAAAACTACACATCAATCAGGGAGGAAACTACATGCATAGAAGAAAGCAAGTTTAACAGGAGCAAGGTTGTAAATGAATAATGCAAGAGCTGGTGTCATGTCATTACAAGGGTCGCAATACACATTTCTTGCTAATAATTATATAAGTCTGACATCACAAATTTATGAAAACATGTTCTTTATAAAAACTATGCCCTTCTAAAATACCAATGTGCTTTAATAAATGATTTGAAGCTTTTCTGTGTGATGACAAGCTATCAAGGATAGATTGATATGACCGTATAAAATTGTGCTTTGATTCTCAGCTTCTGCTACATGTGGTCCATGGACTTCATGAATAGGAAGAGAGGAGATAAGACTATTGTTAATTGGGTTTTTCAGTTTTCTTAAGGTGTTTAAATAATTTCCTTTAACTCTTCAGTATGTGAGAAACTTCTATTACAGTCTTAATTTTCTACGTTAAGAGATAGGCTTTGTTTTGCTTTTCTTTTTTGGTCTTGTTTTCCTTTGAGGAGTAAGTTAATTACTAAAACTTGGTGGCTTAAAACAATAGAAATTTATCCTCTCATAGTTCTGGAGGCCAGAAGTTCAAAATCAAAGTGTCAACAGGGCTGTACTCCTGGAAGCTCTGGGGCAGAATTCTTCCTTTCCTCTTCTAACTCTGGGGGCTGAGGGCTGCATTCCTTGGCTTGTGACCACAAAAATTTCTGCCTCTGTCTTCATATCATCTTCTGTGTGTCCTCAAGTCTCCCTCTGCCTTCTTTTTATAAGGATACCTGTGATTACATTTAGGGCTTACCCTTGTAAACCAGGCCCATTTTAACTTAATCACATCCAGAAGAACCCTGTTTCCATATAATTAACATTTACAAGGTCCAGGGATTAGGATCTATTTTGGGGAAGGTCATTAGTCAATTACCACACCTACTGTTCTATATTTTTACTGTTGGTCAACCTCTAAGACCTTCACCTCCTTTGGGCAAGGTCATTGGTAAAACATACAGCAACTAAGATATCAGCTCAGTGAAAAATAACAGAGGGTGCCATATTTGGCATGATGGATATGGTCTCAGAGTCAGTCAGTGGCAAGGAAAAATCATCCTAGTTGCAAAATTGTGTAACTATGGAATTGAGTTGAACTGGTGAGCATTGGGGACTGATCTTTCTTTGAAATCGGAGATGTTATTGAAATTTTCAAATCCCAAAATATATACAATGTAAATGCAATGTAAATGTACAAAACAGTTGTTGGTAAAAAGCTTATGTTTACACATTTATGTGTGTTTGTATTTCATTGAGGGCCAGGTACTTAATTTGTGGATTAGGGCTTTGTGCAAAATAAAAACACACGGCCCCTTATTCAAAAAGCAGGACAGTTTTTCTCTTGACTTGTCATACTGTTCATTTGCTATTTCATGTCATTTTAAGTAAAGAAAAATGTAAATTATTGGCATGAATTTTACTGTTCATCTCTATGTTATGTGATGCCAGGGTATGCAAGAGTAAGTACATTTAACTTACATGCAAAACCATCAAAATTACATAATTTTTACTTCATAGCTCATACATGCATATGTGTTTTGTTCTTACCAGAAGAGCAGAAACACTAGGTGAAACTAACTTACTGTTTTTCATTTCAGTTCCTGCTACACACACATTCTACCAACACTCTCAAATTTTGGCTTAGTGATGAGAAAGGAGATCTGAAAGGAAAAGGAACAATGAGTTGCTCTATCTTCCTTTTTCCTTCTATGTTGTCATTTTCAGTATAAGTCATTGACTAACACAGGGAATAAGAACACAAGTAAAGAAAGGATATGATAGAGTTCCATGGTTGTGTTTTTTAGAACATAATTGCCTTCTTTCTGCATCGGAAACAAGTTCTGATTGTAATGGAAAGCAAGGCCTCTTGGGGCTGTCAGCACCCCTGCTTACTCCTGCTGAACTGCTACACATCACAGGTCCACTGGAATCTCATGGGCCAATGGGGCCATAAGGAATGGCAGCAGACAATGCTTATGAGTATACTTCCACTGCTCATGCTCATGCTCCAGTGTCCCATCAGACTTCACTTGCAAAACACAAAGTATAAAAAATGTTTAAGGATTGATGGTTCAGTTTCAGTTCTTCTATACCCTTCCAGCCCCAATATTTACTAATATCACTGTTAGTAACACACTGGAAATCCCTCAGGCTCTGGAGTGAGGCATACCTGATTTGGGATCTCAATTTGTTGCATATCTTGTGTGTGATTTGACAGTTTACTTAACACAAATGTAAAAATACAGATAATGATATTTAAGTCATGGTGATATTGTGGGGATTAAGTACATAACATATAAAATGTCTAGTCCTAGGAGTCCCATAAAACAAGGAAGCACTCAAAATCGGAAGCAATTTTTATTATGAAGAGAGGATGATTTGTGTAAGCATACCTACGACCTGCTCCCTCAGTGCTCTTTGTGAGGAAACACTGTTGACAAAATGGCATGGGATGAGTAAAGTTGAAAACCTAGGGCTGATTCCTGTGTAATCAAATGATAGCTACGTGAAGTTGGGTAAGTCACCTTCAAGTTTCATATATGGGTTCCCTTTTTGTAAAAGACTAATAAAAATTATCTTTCTCATCAACTTACAGAGGTATAATTAAGACAGTATATATAAAAGTGCTCTGTAAAATAACCATCGAATGTTACTCACTACCCTAGCAGATGGCTACATTTGTTAAATTGTGATAGATGAAGATTGTTTAATAGAAATTGGAATTAAGAGAGAAACTCTGTTCACTTTTATTTTCAATCTTTCTAAATTACTTTGTTTTAGATGTGTCTCTTTCAAACATCATAGGGCTGAGATTTTCTTTGTGAGGCAATCTGCAACTCTTATTTAATAGGTGAGTTAATCCATTCACAGATGTTAGATTTAATTGTCATATGGTTCTACTTCATATTTTATGTTTTCATAGTCTAAGAAAGTTTTTCCTTATGTGGTCATTTTCTTTGCAGTTTTAATAGCTTTATAGATATACAATTTATATAATGCAAAATTTGTCCATTCTAAGTATGCAGTTTGATAAATTTTAGTTCTTTGTATTTTGGGGACTGACTTTTTCCTGATATTTAGGGAAGAAGATTAGTATTTTTGCCCATGTGGTCTATAATTATAATCGTATGTAATAACCTTAATTATCTATTTCTTTAGATATTACCAATTGTTCCCTGCCATGAGAAATAACATTAAAATGTTTCTCTTCTTCTTGTATTCTGTCCCTCTTCTTTACCACCCAACTTAAGGATATTCTCTTTCTTGGTGTTTGTGTTTGTACTGATACATATACTTCTGCTACTTGATTTGTCAGTTTTAGGGAATATTTTTGACTCTCAAGTATAGATGAGGTAATCAACAAACCTACTCTATTCTCCACTCTCATCCCTTTTTCCCCAATGAGTTTTATTGGTTGTGTTCTTTCTAGCTTCTCAAGACTTTAAACATTTAAATTATGACCTGTCATTTTTTTTCTCAGATTTCTTTTAGTCTCAACTTTATTTTTAAATATATTCAGTATTCACCCTTGGTTCCTTTGCCAAAATTTCCCAGTTATCTCTTGGTGAATACATTTCATTCATTCATAGTTCCTACAGGGTTCATGGGAACTATATTCCCTGAAAAATATTTCATGAACAAGGTGAATTGTATCACTTCAGTGGGGACAATATAAAACCATAAAGCATACTTTCCGTTTGAATGTGAGAGTCTGTGACTAGACAAGAAAAACAGCTTTAACTTAATGTGTTACTGATCTCTGAAAATAAGATTTTTGGGGACAAATATTAGAGTATTATATTGCTTTGGGGAGTCTATTCTCTAACAGCCTACAGACAAGCAACAAGTGGCCAAAAACAGTGGCCAGAAACTCAAAGAATAATTTACTGATTTTATTGAGTCGATAAGCCCAGAGGGGAAAAAAAGTACCAATAATTCTTTGTACAGAAGTTTTCTTATCTGTAAAAAGACAAAATAATGCTCATTTTTCATGGTCCAGGAGATTGTGTCCTGAGACCCTAGTGTGTTACTATCAAAAAGAACAAACTGGATCTGCAGAGCTAAGACATGCATTAACCCTCCCTATACCAGTCTATTTAATGTTTGCTCTCCATAGTAAATATAATGGGAAATTATCTCTCTTTTTTTAAAGGTTTATTTTTTTATTTTCATTCAAGAGAGATGGGAAGAGAAAAAGAGAAACATTGACCTGAGAGAGAAACATCAATTGGTTGCCTCCTGCACATGTCCTGACTGGGGATTGAACCTGCAACCTAGGTATGTGTGTTGATGGGGAATTGAACTGATAAACTTTTGGTGCACAGGACAACTCTCCAACTAACTGAGCCACACCGGCCAGGGATGGGAAATTCTCTTTTTAACCATAGATAATTTCTCTAAACCTACTAACAGAGAAGAGCTAACATCCTTCCTGAAGATAAGGAAGTTACTCCCATATTATCAACAAAACGAAGTGGACAATTTTTTAGGTATCTTTTTTTTAACCTCCTCTGAGTATAAAAGTAATACACTTTCACTATAAAATTTGTTGGCAAGTCTTAAAATTATTTTTTTAATGGCTGTATTTCATTGTAAATAGGTACCATAAATAAAAAAGTTTTTCCCTTTTTATTTGGGCCTTTAAGTTGTTTTGTTTTTGTTGTTGTTGGGGTTTTTTGGCTATTTTAACAACACTCCAATAAAGACTCTAGTACTGAAATAGTTGTGTGTCTCTCCAATGATTTCCCAAGTACAAATTCATAGAAATTGGAGTTTCTTGGTCAAAAGGTATGATAACAATTTTAGGCTCTCTTTAAACTCCTCCCCTTTCTGACAGTATGAATGGATCTGGAGACCATTATGCTAAGTGAAATAAGCCAGGCTGTGAAAAACAAATATCATATGATCTCACCTATAAGCAGAACCTAATCAACAAAACAAATAAGCAAGCAAAATATAACTAGAGACATTGAAATTAAGAACAAACTGACAGTAACCAGAGGGGAGGAGGAAGGGGATAACGGGGGGAAATGGGAGAAGGGTTTTCAGGAACATGTATAAAGGACACATGGACAAAACCAAAGAGGGGTAGGATCAAGGGTGGGGAGTGGAAATGGCTGGGGTAGAGGAGAGTGGTGGGGGTAAAATGGAGACAACTGTACTTGAACAATAATTAAATAAAAAAATAAAAATAAAAAAGGTAAAATAAAATAAAATAAACACATTGCCAATTGTCTTCCAGAAATACTTTTCTCTCCTCAGCAGTGTATGAAAGTAATGAGGCAAATGTATTGACCGTGAAAAAAATCTCATAAACATAAGGAGAATATTTAATGTCATTACTATTTTAGAAGATCTATTTCTAAGATTGTTATGGGCACATACTGATAGGAGCTCACTGTGCAGAATTTATAGGCAATTGGTTGGTGGCTCACCCACTCATTTACCTTAAAATCCCTCTGCAGCCAGGTGCGGCTCTGCTGCTACCTGCCTACTTCTTCCTTATTCCTTATTCTCTGACATTTGCTCTTGCACAAACCTGCTGCTCTCCACCTCACTCAAAGATGTAGCCCACACAGTATTTTATAATGATTTGTGCAAAGCACATGGCCGCAGCTACGTGTGTCTTCAGATTGAGCTCTCATGCTGGTAATCTCTGGACAGTTGGTAAACTGTCATTATTTGCTGTAATAACATGTGACTATGGTTGAGGAAGGGAGGCCTCTGGTGGGAGGATTTCAGAAGGAATCCATGTGTACCCTTTAGCCTCTGGGAAATGTTTTAAAATAAGAATGGGAAGGGCCGATAGATGGTACATTTGGTTGGAAGGGGAGCACATAATCAAGGACCGGTTACTTGATTTCTCTAACCCTCAGTTTCTCCATTCTGTAATTAAAGAAAATTACCTTTCTTGGTTATTATAAAGAGGAGAGGTAGTCTATGTTCAGTGTGTAGCATATAATAAGAGCTATATAGGTAGCATTTTGAATTTATTTTTATTTTTATTTTTGGTATTTAGAGAGAGCAGAAGGGAGGGAGAAAAAGAGGGAAAGAAACATTGAAGTGAGGGAGAAACATTGATTGACTGCCTTCTGTATGTGCCCCAACTGGGGAGCGAACCTGCAACACAGGCATGTGCCCTGACCAGGAATCGAGCCAGTGATCTTTTGCTTTGTGGAACAGTGTCCAACCAGCTGAGGCACACCAGCCAGGGCGATACTGTTTTAAATAATTATTATTAGTTGAGTGACCCTGTAACATCCAGAAACCCAAGCATAGAATCTAAACTAAGTTGAGCATCAGTTTTCAGAAGAATTGAACTTCTGCCCATCCTTTTGCCAACTTTATTTCACCAAATCTAAGATGCCAACTATTACGAGAAGTTGCATGGATTACTAAGAAAGAAAAAACTACAGTTAACGATGACACAGGCTTTCTTATCATTGACTATTTGTGGCATCTAATTTCAGAGATGTTTAAATGGGAAAATGCACCTTGGATCCAGTGAGTAATGGTTCAATGTGCTTCAATAGATAAGCTCTGTGACTTTTGAACTCTCACTGGGGCAGGAAGCAGGGGAAGGAGATGGGCATAGGCAGGTGAGAAGCCTCTGAGAATACAGCCAGGACAAGAGGGTAGGAGCCAAAATGATTGGGTAACTTTTAATCCTTCGCATGTACACGAATCTGCCTGAGTGTATACACAAGTTACTTATACACAAGCTAAATTTCCTAGGGACACACCTCTGAGAAAGCTGTGTGCTCAGAGATGGAAGCAAGAGGCTGCCCGACAACTTCTGGAGATTAGTAAGAGATCAGAACATTTTGTCGTAAACTCCCTAGCTCTTAAAGAATCCTATAGGGTCTCTAACCTTTTGAAATGTGTCTTATGTCATTTTCAGGGTAACCTGAAGAAATGCAGATTTTACACCACAGTGCAAAAAGAAAATATTCTGAGGAGAATTAATTCTTTGGTTTAAAAATATTTACTGAGCATAAGGGGGTTAAATGGCAGTGAAAAAAAAATACTACACACACACACACACACACATAAAATAAATGAAAAGCAAAAATATTTACTGAGCATCTATTATGTGAGTCATATTTAAAATGAGAAGCCCTTCCTCTCATAAAATTTAGTCTTTTGGGACATGCTGTGCACACTAAAAATAACTTTTCTGTGTTCTGAGTGGCATATGAAGAAGAGGAAGCTGAGCCCTGGCTGGGTGACTGAGTTGATTGAAGCTTTGACCTGTACACCAAAAGGTTGTGAGTTCCATTCCTAGTCAGGGCACATACCTAGGTTGTGGGTTTGATCCCCCATCAGGCCACGTAGAGGAGGCAATCGATGTTTACACATTGATGTCTCTCTCCCCCTTCCTCGCTCTCTAAAATCAATAAACATATTATTAGGTGAGAATACAAAACAAACAAGCAAGCAAAATATAATCAGGGACATTGAAAACAAACAGACAGTAACCAGAGGGGAGATGGGAGGAGATAATGGGGGAAAAGGGTGAAGGGTTTGCAGGAACAACTATAAAGGACACATGGACAAAACCAAAGGTGGCGGAATCAGGGGAGAGAGGTGGGGATGGTTGGAGTTGGGGGAGAGATGAGGGGAAAAGGCAGAAAACTGTACCCGAACAAAAATAAAATTTAAAAGTATTTTTAAAAAATGAAGAAGAAGGAGAGGGAGAGGGAGAGGGATGGGGGAGGAGGAGGAGGAGGAAAAGGAGGAGGAGGAGAAGAAAGAAGCAGCAGCTAAGCAAGGTGCTACATATCAGATGGGATCTTAAGAGCCTGGGCCCCAGAACTATTTCTACCACTTCCTGGCTTTGGGATCTTGGACACCCAGTTTTGTGGTGATATCTGTGCCTCAGCTTCTGCATATGTAAAATGGGGCTTAAAAATAATACTTATGTCTCAGAATTATTGTGAGGACTCAATAAGTTACTAAATGCCTGCGTGTTATGAATACTTATTAAATGTTCATTACTATAAGTTAAAAGACTCTATCCAAAATTTCTTTCCAAATATTAAAATTCAAGAGTATAGGAAAGAGAAAATTCTTTCTCCCACTCCTATTCTTCAGCTACCCACTTCTCCCAACATCCAAATTGTCTTCCAGAGATAATTTAGGTATGTACAAGCCAATGGTAGCACATATATAAAAGGGAGATGTAGGGAGATAAAAGGCACACTATACACACCATTCCACACCTTGTTTTTTTAAACTTAAAAGTTTATCTTAGCTATTTTTCCAAAATAGTAGGCAAAGAAGTGTACTTATTCTTTTTTTGATGGCGTTGAATTTTTTCTGTTTATGTATATTTGAATCATAAATTACCTTACAATCTCCTTTGAAAAAGTGCCATTTTGAAAATAATAAAATATTTTCTTTCAAAATAGAAGAATTGTTCCTCTCCTATACTCATTTGAATTTTAATATTCCAAAATAAATTTTGGGCTCTCTAAGAATGTGAGCAATAAATTTAAAAAATATATAAAATAATTTCAGAAAAACAGAAATGACATATGGGACTTGGGATAAATATTAGAACTCAGAGTTGCTACAATATTTATCTAAAATGTCCAGTTTTCAACAAAAAAGTATGAGACAGTTGAGGAAACAGGACAGTGTGACCTCAGAGTACAGAGAACATAGTCTATAGAAACTAACTCTGAATGAATCTAGATACTGGATTTTGTAGAAAATATTTTGCAGCTATTGTAATTGTGTCCAAAGAATTAAAGAAAACCATCTCTAAAGAACTAAAGGAAATTATGTGGACAGATAGGAAAATAAAAACAAAGAAATTAAAACCATGTAAAAGAACCAAGTAGAAATTCCATACTTGGAAAGAACAATAACCAAAGTGAAACTCATTAGACAGGCTCAATCGTATATTTGAGGTTCCTTTATCTAGCAAAATTATTCTTCAAAAATAAAGGCATTAAAAATCCCTAATTAATTAAAGACTGGGAAAATTTGTTTTAACAGAACTGCAAGAAATACTAAAGGAGGTCTTTCCACCTGAAAGAAAATAACCCCAGATGGTAGCTGGAAAGGATATGAGGAGCTCTAGAAAATATCAATTTGTTGGTAACTACAAAAGACTGTATAATAGGTAGATTTCTGTAAACTTTTACTCTCAATTTGTTTTTAAAACATAAAATTATATAAATCAATAATTATAACATGTTGTTAGGTTTGTAACATAAATGTATGTAATATATATGCCAAAAATATAGAGTAAATACATTTTTCCAATAATGTATTGGAAAAAGGAGTAGAGGAAATAAACTGTATTTGAGCAAAATGGCTACATTTTACTGGTATTAAGTCAGTATTGTGCCTATTGTAATTCCTAAAGCAACCTCTTAGGAAACAAGTTAAAATATGTCATTAAAAAATCAACAGGAGTTAAAAATAATATGCTATAAAATGTTTTTAAGTATATATTATTGATTATACTACTACAGTTGCCCTATTTTTTCTCACTTTTATCCCTCTCCATCTGCTTCCCCAAACCCTCCAGCATGCCACTCCACCTTAGTTCATGTCCATGGGTCATACATATAAGTTCTTTGGCTTCTCCATTTCCTGTACTTTTCTTCAATCCCCTCTATTTTGTACCTACCAATTATGCTTCTTATTCCCTATAGATTTTTCCCATTCTCCCACCTCCTCTTCCCCGCTGACAACCCTCCATGTGACCTCCATTTCTGTCATTCTGTTCCTATTCTAGTTGTTTGCTTAGTTTGTTTTTGTTCCTTTTTTACGTTCAGTTGTTAATAGTTGTGAGTTTGTTGTAATTTTACTTTCATAGTTTTTATCATATTCTTTTTCTTAGCTAAGTCCCTTTAACATTTCATATAATAAGGGTTTAGTGATGATGAACTCCTTGAACTTGACCTTATCTGGGAAGTACTTTATCTGCCCTTCCATTCCAAATGATAGCTTTGCTGGATAGAGTATTCTTGGATGTAGGTCCTTGCCTTTCATGACCTTGAATACTTCTTTCCAGCCCCTTCTTGCCAATATGGTTTCTTTCGAGAAATCAGCTGATAGTCTTATGGGCACCCCTTTGTAGGTAACTCTCTCCTTTTTTTCTTGCTGTTTTTAAGATTCTTTCCTTATCTTTAATTTTGGGGAATTTAATTATGATGTGTTGTGGTGTGTTCCTCCTTGGGTCCAACTTCTTTGGGACTCTCTTAGCTTCCTGGACTTCTATGTCAATTTCTTTCATCAGATCAGGGAAGTTTTCCTTCATTACTTTTTCAAATAAGTTTTCAATTTCTTTCCCTTCCTCTTCTTCTTCTGGAACCCCTATGATTTGGATGATGGAGCATTTAAAGTTGTCCAGGAGGTTCCTAAGTGTCTCCTCATTTTTTTGAATTCTTGTTTCTTCGAGAATAATTTGTTCTCGGAAGGTCTGGGAAAATGGCGGCGAGATAGGGGGAACAGAGTTTACTTCCTCCTGCACACTAGGTGATTTTCTGAGGAACGGAGCGAAAACCCAGCAGTAATCCAGCACATATGATGATTGATGACCAAGATTACAGGGGAAATTGAACATTCATAGGTAAGCAGAGTGCTTCAGAAGAAAAAGGTCCCTCTCGGGACCAGCCCGGGGGAGCAGGGTGGGGCTTCAGTCCCAGACCCGGCAGCCACCGGGATCGGATTGCAAGATTCTTGGGTAGGGAGCCAGATTGGGATTTGTGAGTGGTCAGATGCTTGTTTGGTCTGGCGGGCGTAAATAGGAAGAATTTTTCGGAGAGGAAAAATAGGGAAAAAAGAGGTCCTTCGAGGCTATTTGGAGAGGACCTGCCCCCAACAGTCCCCAGGTTGATGCGCACATGGGATCCACGCTCCTGGGATCAGAGGCCCAGGGAAGTCTGCCTGTAGCACCGTTCCTCAGCCCGCGGCAGCTTGCGCTTCCATCAAGGGGAATTGGAGACTGTTTGAACTCGGGGACCGAGGCCTTTCCCAGCTCATTCCAGAAGAATTGGAAACAGCTGGCAATCAGTGGCTCTGGGGCCAAGGGCAACTTGTGAAACCAAACAGGGAAAGCTAAGGACTGTGCGCACCCGTCGATCCGTGGACTAATCACGCACAGTTCAAAAAGCCCAGGGACAGTGCACAACTGGGCCCCTCAGCCAGAGCTCTTTGGCGCACATTCCAGGGACAGACAAGAAAGCGAATACAGCGCACAGCTCAAAAATACCAGGGAGAGTGTGCAATCGGGGCCCCTCGGTTGGGGCTTGCTGGCGCACTACCCAGGGACAGAGTTAAAAGCGAGCACAGGTGTGCAGAGCTCACGCCGACAGCTGGAGACAAAGCCCTTGCTATCCAGCCCCGGTGCACGTAGCCCGGCAGGACCAATCAGCTTTGTGGGAATAAGGCAGAAGCACCCCACTAAGGGGAGTGGCAGACCGGAGCTGCAGACCACACAAACTCTTGACTCAGAGCGGGGTCCAAACTATCCAGAAAGGGCGCGGAGAGAACCTATTAGTTAGACCAGCGGAGAGAAAATAGGCAGTGGGAGAGCTGCACCTATCAGGTGCACATCAAAAGACCGTTTGGACTCAGAAGCACACCGAGGAACTGGGCTGGGGTCTGGACAACAGTGAAGAGTGCACCTCAGGAAGGAAGAAAAGCAAAACTAATATCTTCCCGGCCGGACGCAGCCTAGCTGGACAGCTTTAAAATCAGAAAGCTGAAAGGTTTTTTTTTTTTCTTTTGCTTTTTTTTGTTTTGTTTTGTTTTGTTTTTGTTTTTTTAGCCCTTCTTCCTCTCTGTCCTTCACTATTTTTTAATTCCTTCTTCTCCCCTTTCCTTTAGTATTCTTACTCCCCTCCTCCTCATATCTCTCTCTTTTTTTTACTTTTTTGTTTTGTTTTGTTATTTTTTAATTTATATAAGATAAAAAATTATTCTTTTAATTTGTCTTTCCATTCTTTCCTTCTTTATACTTTATTCCTCCTTCCTCCCTTCCTTTCCTTATAGTATTCTTTATCCCTTCCTTCAATCCTTTTTTTCTTCTTTATTTCCCCCCCCCCCCACCCCCTCTCTTCTTTACCTACCGGTGAGACATAAAAACCTGGAGCTGTGAAAAGACCAGAGTCAGTCCCAGACAGGGGTCAGTCCAAAAAACAGAGACAGTGAGACAAAATTAACTTTGCTACTCTAGAGAACTTGACAGATTAATTTAAGAAACAGAGGATAGAAAGAAGAGTCTGACAAAAAATGGGAAGACAAAGAAACAACCCCCAAATGAAAGGAAAGGAAGAAACCCCAGAAAGAATGATAAATGATATAGAGGCAAGCCAACTATCAGATATTGAGTTCAAAGCATTGATTATCAGGAAGCTCAAGAAGCTCAATGAGCTCTCAAAGAATTTCCAGAAACTACAGGGAAACTACAATGAACTCACTGCAAACTATGTCAGCATGAAAACGGAAATAGAAACTACCAAAAGGGCCAAGCAGAAATGAAGAATACAATATCTGAACTAAAGAACACAATAGAAGGAATCAAAAGCAGGTTCGATGAAGCAGAGGATCGGATCAGTGAGCTGGAAGACAAAGTAGAAAAAAACACCCAAAAAGAGCAGGAACAGGAAAAGAGACTCAGAAAGAATGAAGAGGTATTAAGGGAAATGCAGGACAACATGAAACGTAATAATATTCGTATAATAGGGATACCAGAAGGAGAAGAAGAAGGGCAAGGAATAGAAAGAGTGTTTGAAAAAGTAATGATGGAAAACTTCCCGAATCTGATGAGAGAAGAAGTCACACAAGTCCAAGAAACACAGAGAGTACCAATCAAAAGGAAACCAAACAGGCCCACTTCCAGACACATCATAATTAAAATGGCAAAATTCCAAGACAAAGAGAGAATCTTAAAGGCAGCAAGACAGAGACAGGAAGTAATGTACAAGAGAGCCCTGATAAGGTTAGCAGCTAACTTCTCAACGGAAACACTCCAAGCCAGAAAAGAATGGCAAGAAATATTCCAAGTAATGAGAACCAAAGGCCTGCAACCAAGGCTACTGTACCCAGCAAGGTTCTCAATAAAGATAGATGGCCAAATAAGAAGCTTCCCAGACAAAAGAAGTCTAAAAGAATACACCTCCACCAAACCAACTCTGCAAGAGATGCTAAAGGGACTGCTTTAAGGAAAGGAAGGAAAAGAGAGAGAGAGAGAGAAACACAGGAAGGGGGAAAAAAGACAATGAAGAAGTACCTATCAATAATAACCTTAAATGTAAAAGAATTAAATGCTCCAATCAAAAGACATAAAATAGCTGAATGGATAAGAAAGCATGACCCACACATATGCTGCCTTCAAGAGACCCACCGCAGGGCAAAAGACCTTCACAGATTGAAAGTGAAGGGTTGGAAACAAGTTTTCCAAGCAAATGGACAGGAAAAAAGAGCCGGGGTAGCTATACTCATATCAGACAAAATAGGCTTCCGAAAAAGGGCCATAAAGAGAGACCCAGAAGGACACTTCATAATACTCAAGGGAAGAATCCACCAAGAAGACATAAACATTGTAAATATATATGCACTCAACATAGGAGCACCCAAATACATAAAGAAAATCTTGGAAGACTTCAAGAAAGACATTCATAGCTACACAATTATAGTAGGGGACTTCAACACCCCACTGTCAAAAATGGACAGATCCTCCAAACAAAATATCAGCAAAGATATTGTGTCATTGAACAATGTACTAGATCAAATGCACTTAATTGATATGTATAGAGCCTTTAATCCCAAAGAAGCAAAATACACATTCTTTTCAAATGCACATGAAACGTTTTCAAAAATAGACCATATGATAGGACACAAAACAAGCCTCAACAAATTCAAGAAAATTGAAATCATACCAAGTATTTTCTCTGACCACAAGGGACTGAAATTAGAAACCAACCCAAAGGAAAAAAACCCAAAACACTCATGGGGATTTCAAAATCATGGAGATTGAATAGCATGCTATTGAACAATGAATGGGTCAAGGACGAGATTAGGGAAGAAATCAAAAAGTTCCTTGAAACAAATGAAAATGAACTAACAACAACCCAAAACTTATGGGACACAGCGAAGGCAGTCCTGAGAGGGAAGTTCATAGTGATACAGGCCTACCTAAAAAAAATAGAAACAGTTCACACAAACAACCTGACCCTACGCCTACAAGAACTCGAAGAACAACAACAGAGACAACCCAGAGCAAGTAGAAGGAAGGAAATAACCAAGATCAGAGCAGAATTAAATGATATAGAGACTAAAAAACAATTCTAAGGATCAATGAATCCAAGAGTTGGTTCTTTGAAAAGATAAACAAGATTGACAAGCCTTTAAGCAGGCTGATCAAGAAAAAAAGAGAGAGGACCCAAATAAACTCAATCAGAAATGAAAGAGGAGATATTACAACTGATGCCACAGAAATACAAAGGATTGTAAGACACTACTATGAAGAACTGTATGCCAAGAAATATGAAAACCTAGGAGAAATGGACAAATTTTTAGAAAAATATAATCTTCCAAAACTCAATAAAGAAGAAGCAGATAGCCTGAATCGACCAATAGCAGTGGATGAAATTAAAGCAGTAATCAAAAAACTTCCAACACACAAAAGCCCTGGACCAGATGGTTTCACAGGAGAATTCTATGAAGCATTTAAGGAAGAACTAACACCTATCCTTCACAGACTATTCCAAAAAATCCAAAATGATGGAAGACTCCCAAATTCTTTTTATGAAGCCAGCATCACCCTAATCCCAAAACCAGAAAAAGACGCAACAAAAAAAGAAAACTTCAGGCCAATATCACTGATGAACATTGACGCTAAAATCCTCAACAAAATATTAGCAAACCGCATCCAGCAATACATCCAAAAGATCATACACCACGACCAAGTGGGATTCATCCCAGGGATGCAAGGGTGATACAACATTCGCAAAACAGTAAACGCAATTCATCACATAAACAAAAGCAAAGACAAAAATCACATGATCATATCAATAGATGCAGAAAAAGTATTCGATAAGATACAGCATCCATTTATGATAAAGACACTTAGCAAAGTGGGAATAGAGGGAGCATTCCTCAACATAATAAAGGCCATATATGAGAAACCTACAGACAACATTATACTCAATGGACGAAAACTAAAATCTCTCCCACTAAGATCAGGAACTAGACAAGGTTGTCCACTATCACCACTTCTATTTAACATAGTACTGGAAGTTTTAGCCACAGCAATCAGACAAGAAAAGGAAATAAAAGGCATCCAAATTGGAAAGGAGGAAACAAAACTGTCATTGTTCGCAGACGACATGATAGTGTACTTAGAAAATCCTATAGACTCCACCGAAAAACTACTCGATCTAATAAGTGAATTTAGCAAAACAGCAGGATATAAAGTCAATATCCAGAAATCAAAGGCTTTTTTTATATACCAAGAGTGAAACAGCAGAAACAGAAATCAGGAAAAAATCCCATTTGATATAGCAACAAAAAAAATAAAATACCTGAGAATAAACCTAACCAAGGAGGTAAAAGAACTGTACTCAGAAAACTACGCAACACTGAAGAAAGAAATCATGGAAGACACAAACAAATGGAAACATATACCATGCTCATGGATCGGAAGAATCAACATCATCAAAATGTCCATACTACCCAAAGCAATTTATAGATTCAATGCAATCCTTATCAAAGTACCAATGGCATATTTCACAGATATAGAACAAACATTTCAAAAATTTATATTGAACCATAAACGACCCTGAATATCAGCTACAATCTTGAGAAAGAAGAGCAAAGCAGGAGGGATCACAATTCCTGATATCCAACTATATTACAAGGCCACTGTAATCAAAACAGCTTGGTACTGGCATAAAAACAGACAGATAGACCAATGGAACAGAATAGAGAGCCCAGAAATAAACCCAAGTCTCTACGGGCAATTAGTCTTTGACAAAGGGGGCAGAAGCATGAAATGGAATAAAAATAGCCTCTTCAACAAATGGTCTTGGGAAATCTGGGCAGCCACATGCAAAAAAATGAAACTTGAGCACCAACTTACACCATACACAAAAATAAATTCAAGGTGGATAAAAGACTTAAATGTAAGTCATGACTCCATAAAGGTTCTAGAGGAAAACATCGGTAGGAAAATCTCAGATATTCCATGCAGCAACATATTCAATGATATGTCCCCTAGAGCAAGGGACATAAAGGAAAGAATAAACAAATGGGACCTCATCAAAATAAAGAGCTTCTGTGGGGCTAAAGAAAATAGTATTAAAATAAAAAGAGAACCAACCGTATGGGAAAACATATTTGCCAATGATACCTCAGACAAGGGTCTGATCTCCAAAATACATAAAGAACTCATACGACTCTACACCAGGAAGACAAAAAACCCAATTAAAAAATGGGCAAAAGACATGAACAGACACTTCTTGAAAAAGGACATACAGAGGGCCCAGAGACATATGAAAAGATGCTCAACATCATTAGCCATCAGAGAGATGCAAATTAAAACCACAATGAGATACCACATCACACCAGTCAGAATGGCCACCATCAACAAAGCAACAGATAACTGTTGGAGGGGATGTGGAGAAAAAGGAATCCTACTGCACTGTTGGTGGGAATGCAGACTAGTGCAGCCATTGTGGAAAACAGTATGGAACTTCCTCAGAAAAATGAAAATGGAACTGCCTTTCAACCCAGCAATTCCACTACCTGGATTATACCCTAAGAACACTGAAAAACCAATTCAAAAGAACCTTTGCACTCCAATGTTCATAGCAGCACAATTCACAATAGCCAAGTGCTGGAAACAAGTGCCCATCTACAAATGAGTGGATCAAGAAACAATGGTACATTTACACAATGGAATTCTACGCAGCAGAGAGGAAGAAGGAGCTTATACCCTTTGCAGCAGCATGGATGGAACTGGAGAGCATTATGCTAAGTGAAGTAAGCCAGGCGGTGAGGGACAAATACCATATGATCTCACCTTTAACTGGAACATAATCAACAAAAGCAGAAAGCAAGCAAAACATAACCAGAGACATTGAAAGTAAGAACAGTCTGACAGTGGCCAGTGGGGAGGCGGGAGGGGACAATGGGGAGAAGGATTTTACAGGAGCCACTGTGGAGGACACTTGGACAGAGCCAAGGGGGAGGAGGGAGGTGGGGGAGGGAGGTGCGGTTGGAGGGGGAGGGGGAGGGGAGGGGAGGGGAGAGGATGCAGATAACTGTAATTGAACAACAATAAAGTAATTATTTAAAAAAAAAAAAACAACAGCAAAAAACCTCATGTGCAGTAGTATGTTAGTGTTTTCAGCAAGTTGAAATTGTATTGCAAACCACAAGAAAATATGTAGTGTATATAATTTGAGTAGTTCTTTCTACAATAACTCAAAAGTATAAGGAGAATTTAAAATATGTAATTGTATGAAAAAATTACATTTATCATAAAAAATTTTAGCTATAAAGATTTGAAAGTAGAGGTTTGAGCAGCAGTATTATTTTTAAAATTTCGCTTTTTTAGTTAAATACATAATAAACATTCATTTTCTTTTTATGAAAAAAAATAATTTGTTCTGGATGAACTGTTATTTCTTCCTTTTGTTCCAAATTGTTGATATGAGTCCTGGTTTCCTTCCCTTCACTGTTGGCTCCCTGTATATTTTATTTTATTTCACTTTTTATAGCCTTCACTTCTTCCTTTATTTTTGTGGTCATACTCAATCATTTCTGTGAGCATCCTGACTACCAGTATTTTGAACTCTGCATCTGATAGGTTGTCTGTCTCCTTGTCTCCTTGTTCTGTTTCTGGAGGTTTTTTTTTTTTTAATTATTTTATTGTTTTTCAGTTACAGTTGTCCACATTTACCCTCCCCCCACCCCACCCTAGGCAAACCCACCTCCCTCCCTTGCTTCCCCCTTCCCCCTTGGTTTTGTCCATGTGTCCTTCATAGCAGTTCCTGAATACCCTTGTCCCCCTTCTCCCCTTCCCCCTCCCCTCTGGTTACTGCCAGAATGTTCTAAACTTCAATGTCTCTGGTTCTATTTTGTTTCTCTGCTTGTATTTTGCTTGCTTACCTCACAAGCGTCTTGGCTGTGACTGATCTGAATTCCCCGGTAGCTGATATGGCCTCAGTGCCTTCACTCCTGAGTCCTCATACGAAACTTTTTAACATTTCATGTAGTAGAGGCTGCATGATGATGTACTCCTTGAACTTGACCTTATCTGAGAAGCACTTTATCTGCCCTTCCATTCTAAATGAAAGTTTTGCTGGATAGATTATTCTTGGTTGTAGGTCCTTGCTTTTCATGATTTGAAATATCTCTCTCCAGCCCCTTCTTGCTTGGAAGGTCTCCTTTGAGAAATCTGCTGACAGTCTT
>PVJI01007602.1:0-77333 GCA_004026765.1 Micronycteris hirsuta
AGGCTGACTCCAAGGTCCTCTCTCTCCCTTTGAATTCCTTGTCTATGCGTCATTCTAGACTTTAGGAGGTGTTTTCTGTTTACTTAGTTTTTCCTACATTTTACCAACTTTTGGAGGATAGCTTCACACTTCACATAAACCTCTTTCATTGGCATCAAACTAAATGATTGTAAAAGGGAGAAACCAATGAACAAATTACTACTTTGTGCCTTTTCTGAAATATATGATATAAGCAAATTCAGTTCTAAATACACTGTATGCCGACTGTGACGACTACTATTAGCCCCATTCTTATTCTTCGTTTGCTAGTTACAGGCTTGTGAGTTCTTAGCCACAGAAATAGGATGGATGCGAGTATGAAAAGGGCTGACGAGGTGAGGTTAAGCACAGGTCTCTGTACTCAGAGAGCCTCATCTTGTTCCCAAAGTCCCTCTAGGGTAGAGTGGGGTTTACCTGGGTCACCCTCAAATTTGAGAGAAAAAACTTTCTTTTTCCAAAATGAAAAATCAGATTATCCCATTCACTGTATTAGCAGCCTTTGCTGTAAAATAAAAAAAAAAAAAAATGCTGGATTTACTACAGGATTTTCATTCAATATCTAACCTTTGTTTGATAGAATTTCTTACATAGCTACATGGTACTTTTCGGGCAATTCAAGGAATAGCCAAAGAATGATTTCGGTTGGAAAGGAAATACCGATCGCTGCTTTCAGGAGCGATGCAAACCTATCGGAAATGATTTGACTGCTGTAGACTGGTGCTGAAAACTTCTCAGAATGAGCCAGAAGGGCAGCTGGTAGCACCACCGCTCTCAGTTTTCAGGCCATTCTAACAAGTGTCGCCAGCAAACGCAGCAAACTACGGGGAAGTGCACCTCTCATGTCACCTCTGTGAGGACTTCCACGGATGCCGCGACCTCAGAACCCAGAACCCATGCGGGTCCACACCGGCGAAGCCCTGCCCGGCAGTGGGGCACGCCCTGCTCTGCCGCGGAGAGTGCGCAGGGCGATCGGCTCGCTCCCGCGCCTCCGGTGACAGGGCGCAGCACGCAGTTCCGCAGGTCAGGTCGTCCCCCATTGCAGTCCGGACATGCCTCCGCTTGTCCACATGGTCCACACTTTGAAAACTCTAAAATGAATTAGTAGGTGCAAAATTTGAATAGATTTCCAAGCGATTAGCTGGAAATTTTACAGCGTGGGGATCTTTCTCATCAAATGAGCTCAGTTAGTACAAAAAATACTGTATTTAATGAACAAATCAAGCTGTGTAAAAGTGATGGAGTTAAAGCCTTTTACAAGTGTCTGGATTTAAAATAACCCCGTGGTACCTCCCAGAGTCCTGGCTGTCACTTTTATCTATCGGCTTCCACACGGGTGGGTCGGGTGTGGCGGGGGACAGCCACTCTGCCACCGAGCCTAGTGAAGCAGAACACACTCTGGGAACACTCAGGCTTGCCTAAGAATATTTTTATAAATGTTCAGGGCTTTGCTAAATTCCAATCGAAGTTTTGACCTCATGGTAAGGAGGGGCGGGGGACGACGGAGAGATAGGTGTCTGAGTTGTGGGCAGAAAATGAAGACGTGGTGGCGTAATTTGCCACAGCAGCAAAATCGGGTTCGCAGAAGAACTGAAACTAAAGCTTGTCGGAAATGCTGATGGGGGAAACACGCTGACTTTTGATACTGCTGAAGAAAGGCTGTTTATTTGCCTGAGTTATGTTTTTATCTCTTAAAATTCCTCTGTTTTGTGCACACAATTGCTTTCCTCTGAATCAGGATTTTGAGGAGGTGAGTCCAGACCAAGGCTGCATAGAAATAAAACGCTCGCACCCCCTGTGGACGCGCTTCTCATGGAATGCTGACAGCTTCGCACACAGCCCTCCGGGCCCCTCAGCTGTTCCCAAGTCTCTGATGGAAACAGGTGCCATAGCACCCACCTGTAAGGACAGGTGCAAGGATAAAAATAAGAGAATGTATGTCACGTCTTTACGAATATGACACGCTGCTGAGAAAGCCTGGCAGTTGTGGCTCCCGCAGCCACTAGGATGTCAGTGTCCCAGCTCCCTCCCACGACTTCACACTCCTCCGGGGTTGGGGCAAGAAGCACAGACCCCAGAACTCCATAGAGTGCGCTTTATGCTTTCTCGTCGAATGAAATGGGTTCACTCTGCAGGGGTGTCAAACTCATGTTCACCGGGGGCCACATCGGCCTCACGGTGGCCTTCGAAGGGCCGAAACAATTTCAGGACTGTATAAATGCAACTGCTCCTTAACTGTTAAGGAGTTGAAATTACATTCAGCTGTAGAGTCTACAATCTCAGAAAGGATCAGGACCTGTGCCACTTTATCTTCGGGTCATACGGGAGAGCGAGTTTCTCGCCACCTGGGTTTGCCCTGAACACGGAGCCCAGGTCTTCAGGATGTTTGCGAACTGGCTTCCCCATGCGAGGCCATGAGGGATGAGGCAGCAAATCCACAGAGGAAATCGGGAACCAGGTTCCCATGTGAACTCAGATGTAGTTGTCCAGTCTGTGATTTCAAGATCACATGTGTACGGTGTCCTGGAAGCTGCAGTAGAGTGGAGGACAGCACGGTACACAGGGATGGCGTGGTATACGGAATGGTGTGGTACACCGGGACGGCATGGTACACGGGGACTGTGTGGTACATGAGAATGGTGTGGTACACAGGGGCAGCATGGTACAGGAAGGGCCTGCAGGCTGGAGGAAGGGCCATACTACACAAGGAGACCAATGCAGAACAGTATTCCAGAGTGAGCCATTCTAGCGAGGCATGCAAACAGGGGCTGTGGCAGAGCAGGGTTGGAGGGACCCCCTTGGCTGGGCCATCAAGAAGGTCTCCTATGAAATTGGGTCAGCTGACACCTGAGTACAGGGAAAGAGCCGCAGGCAGCCCGGGAAGGATGAGGGGCAGAGAACAAAGGCACAGAACGGCCTTGAGGTCAGCACAGGGTGGCATCAGAGGGCACGACTCCACCAAGTCACCGTGTTCCCTCTTTCCAACATGGACACACCCGACACGGAAAGGTAATTTTTAACAGCTGCTTAACGGCAGCAGAGCTGAAGGAGCGCATATGGCTCAGCCAGCCCTCCAGGTGGGGGCATGACGTCCACTCCCCGATTTTCAGATGCAATAAACATTTTTGTGCTTACATTCTCTTTCTTTAGTTCTCTTACTTCCTGGAAACAATTCTCACAAGTGAGCTTATGGCTTGAAAGAACACAAACATTCTGTAGTTACTGATACACGTATTGTCATATTGATTTTCAGAAAGGTTATGCAAATTCTTAATGTTACCAGCAACATACGAGCTTACTTGTTTTATCACAGCATGGGGTGTTATAATTAAAATTTTGTTTACTAATTCGGAACAGGTAAAATGCTACTTTAAGGTTATTTTAGTCAGCACTTTTTAGTTACATTTTTCAATCCCCTTTATCATTTTTTTTTCTGTGCCCTCCCCGCCATGAGAACAATTTGCTCTTATTTGTAGGCCATTTGTCTGTTGGGTCATTTTTATAAGAGAAACAAAGTCTCACGACATCCTGGGAAGCCAGGGAGCAGGCGGGTCTCTGGCGTCATACACACCAGCCCCGGCTTCTCTCTGACCCACTCAGGAAGTGCCATTTCAGCCAGAGCGCGGCCTGCAAAGTCTCTGTGACTTCTCAAGCCGCTGTACCCTGGGAACTGAGAGAAGCTCAGCTGTGTTAAGAAATGCAGAGGAAATCCGTAATCAATAAGTTACCTTGAGTCATTTAATTACCACCTCCAGAAGGAAGAGCATTTACAGTGATGAGGTTTCTGAACAGCCTCAGGGACCTCCTTTCCTGGAGACTGCCCGCCCGCCCGCCCGCCACCAGGCGTCAGGCTGGGGGGACCACACTCAGTCCCCCACTTGCTTGCCAGTTCTGGGCAGGGACCCCCAGCGCCGGTGGCTCCAGCCCTCCTGTGACAGAGCGCCTTCAATCAAGCCTTTGGGGGTTACCCTCAAATTGGTTTATTTATGAGGCCACGCACCAAATCATTATTTTGGTTTGTGTGTGAAAAGTATTAATTTGTTAAATGTAAACCTTCATGACACACTATGATTGACTTAACCTTGAGCTGGCATTTCTAGATTTTTAAATGTACGGGGAGCCGCCCCCCCCCCCCCGAAGCCCACCGAGAAATGAAAGTGGTCGGGTCTCTTGCATCCATGCAGCCCAAGCTTAGTCGGGGTGGCAGGTGGCTAAGACAGGTCCTGGAAGATGAACGCGGAGGACGCGACAGAGCTGAGGCTGAGCACTTGTTCTCAATGAAGGTTAAAAGACAAGCAGCAGTGAAGACTCAAGTCTGCTATTTATCTCCAGGCCAGGGACCGTGCAGACACTGCAACTGGAGCCTCCGCGCAACACCCTGCCAAGGACCTTAGCCGTGACCTCCTCGCTGGAGACGTGCTTCAGTGGGCGTACTGATAACGCCTCGGGGCACAAATGAGCACCGTTGTGTCCATTTTGTTTTGAAGTTAGATGATGAACTTGCCTGCCCTATTTAGTTTGTAGTAGTAATAATAATAATAATATAATAATAAAATAATAATAATGAAGTCTTTACATTTTCTTATTTCAACTTAACAAAACAGAGCTTTGGAGAAGAAAGTTGTGTATTGCGTTGAGAGCAGACTATAAAACAGAACAAGCAGCCCTGGCTGGTGTGGTTCAGTGGATTGAGTGCCAGACTGCAAACCAAAGGGTTGCCAGTTTGCTTCCCAGTCAGGGCACATGCCTGGGTTGCAGGTCAGGTCCCCAGCAGGAGACGCATGAGAGGCAACCACACATTGATACTTCTCTCCTTCTCTTTCTCCCTCCCCTCTCCTCTCTAAAAATAAATAGCATATTTAAACAAATAAAAAAAAGACAAAAACAACACTTCTGATTGGCACCAAGCTATGGCAAGGTTGCATTGATAACTGACATACCCTTCAATTAATTAAGGGAAATGTAATTACTTGTATAGCTACTTCAGTGCATGTGACTTTTAATTCTGAATTATCTGGGCATTTCTTTAATTTTTTTTTCACTTTTTTTTTATGTAGCTACAGCCTGTGACAGATACGATGTTACAAACTGAGAAAAAGCCAACTCTTCACAGCGATCAGCATGAAGCATTTAGAGTTGTTTTTCTCGTGTTGAAAGCCACGCACTTCCGACCATGGCCGCAAGAGACCCGCACAGGGAAGGCCGGCAACTGCGCACTCACTGCCACACCCCTCCCTCGAGTCCTGATGGAGTCTGTCCGGAAACCACTGATCACTCCTGTCTAAAAACTATGGAATTAGGAGCCCCAAACATCACTGACACAAAGAGCTGGGTGGTAAATAATACTGCCCAAAGTCCCAAACCCCTTCAGGTTCTGCTCAGTTGACAGAATGAGACTGACTCCCATTTTAACTTGTTCTACTGCTCCGCTCAAGAACCCAACGGAACGCTGCTAATTTCAGCCATTCTGACTTAGGCAAATGTCAGTTTTATATGACGTGATCTAAATTTTAATTCTTACCATGTGTTAGGCACTGGATGTGTTGAGCATTTTTATACATTTAGCTTATTTAATTTTAATTGTCAACAACCTTGTGAAGTCGGTAATGTGATAGCCCATAGTTTTATAGATAAGGCGCGAGCGATGCAGAAAGTTAGGTCACACTTCCAAGCATGAAATTTTAACCACCATATGCAAAATAACCAAATGTCTTTATAGATATTTTGACCAAGAAATTCAGGTTTGAAGCATCTGAAAGCAAAATGAAATTAAAATGTCAAATTAAACAAATTTTTAACAATGGACATATCGTTCAACTGGATGAGAACTGCTGTCCTCCACACGTACGGCCGTGGAATTATCTATGAGACTGATGGCGCACAAATTAGAAGTTTGCGTCACCACGGTTGGTAACAATTAAATGCGAGGTTAGATGGGGTTGCCGGGGAGTTCACTGTAAAGTAAAAGGTTTATATCTGGTCCTTTAAAATTTCCTTCCTTTCCAACTTTTCTCTGATGGGTCCCTTTCCTCTGAGCTGCTGTTTTACATTTGGGGAAAACCGAGATCAAATGGACACTGTGGCTTTTATTGACTATTTTTAACGGTAAATTTTGCTTTCAGAAATTTTCCTTGCTTTTGCATGAAAATAACTTGTTTAAAGGTACCATTCTCACTAAGTCTAAGATTTTTCCCTTTGTAATATGCTTTTTGAACTGTTTTATAAAAATATTTCCATAGGGGATACAAACAATATTATGATGACATAATTTGTTTTATACCCATACAATTTCATATAAACATAAAGCAGCATTATAGCAGATTAACTTTCTTATATGACATTAAATCCTCATTAATATATTTTTAATGTTTTGTGAAAAATATTTTAGTATAAGAAGTATAATTTCCTTATCTATTTTACTACAATTGCATTTTTTGTTTTAGATCATTTTCATTAAAATATCTTGTTTCCTGGCCAAAAACAATTTTTGCTTTCTTCCTAAAGAAATAACTGGGTCATGTTCTGTAACTGCCGTTGGCGTGTTGGCCGAGGCGTCAGCCTGGGTTGGAACTGGCCAGGAGATGTGAATATGCGACTTCGTGAGGACATGTCGAGGTGTGCCCGATCCCGTTAATTCTCTTCAGAGTTCTCTCTTTTATCTTCATCAACGTTGGGAAAACCATGATTTTCCAGATTCTTATTTAATTTCCAAAAATGATTAATCCCTCCTCTGTAAACCTCACAACACCTGAGCCCGAGCTCCTCGCGCACCCAGGCCTGACACGTGTTCTGTGTAGCTGTTTGGAACACGCGTGTCAGCTTCTCGGGTCCCCGATTCCTTACGTGGAAGACAAGCGTTTTAGTCACTCATCTTTTTGATGTCATAGATCACGTGTATGGGCAACAATGGAAATTACCGGAAGTGGTGTTTCCAGAACTCCTAATGTAACCATCAACTCCACGGCAGGCCGACCGAGAAGCTCATGTGGCTTTGGTGGGACCGTCGCCCTGAGTCACCTGGCCATGAGCATGAGAGGCCCGGCCCTGCTGCGCTCGGGTGGCTGCCCTTCATGAGGCCTGTGTGATCGCCATATTGGAGTCTGGCGAGGGCTGTGGCCCCTCACTATCCCCAATCACACAGGGAGCATCAGGGCCCACGCGCCACCTGCTGTGGTGCCTACTTGCACACGTGTGTGAGCTCTCGATCACTGGCAGGGGGGTCTCAGGTGCTGCCATTCTACCATCACAGCTGAAATCGATAGCCTGTTGCCAATGGCTGTTCATGACCTCCTGCTGTCAAGTCTCCAAGGAGCTGCACGGCTCACAGGATTCCCTCGAGACTGTCCTTGCTGTCAAGACTTTCACGTTATGGGAAGCCACAGAAGACTGTTTCTCGTCATTGGAATATTTCACTGACCCGCTGGGAAGACGGCTGAGAATATGAGCACTGGGTCTGACTTCACGCCCAGTCTCTGTTTCTGGCTCTGAATGGGCCCTTGGAAGGACGTGTGTGGCGTGCTTGTTTCGGTGAGCCCCACCTCCTATAAAAGTGAGCTCAAGAGGAAGGGATGGAAATATTTTTGGAAGCATTGGGACAAACGGACCTTTGAATTAATCTGGTTTAGTTTACTCGATGCTGTTAAAGAATAGGAAGGTAGCTTTTTGGGGACTCTCTGAGCTTCCTGGACTTCTTAAAAATCTATTTTCTTCACTAGCTTGGGGAAGTTCTCCTTCATTATTTGTTTAAATAAGTTTTCAATCCCTTGGTCTTCCTCTTCTCCTTCTGGCACCCCTATGACTCAGATGTTGGGACATTTAAAGATGTCCTGGAGGTTCCTAAGCCTCTCCTCAGTTTTTTGAATTCTTGTTTCTTCATTCTTTTCTGGTTGGATGTTTTTTCTTCCTTGTGGTCCACATTGTTGATTTGAGTCCCAGTTTCCTTCTCATCCCTTCTCATTTGTTCAAGTAATTGCGACAATTTTTCTTTGAATCCAAAGAGGAACACACCAAGACACATCATAATTACATCACCCAAGATTAAAAATAAGGAGAGAATCTTAGAAGCAGCAAGAGAAAAGGAGACAGTTACCTACAAAGGAATGCCCATAAGACTGTCAGCTGATTTCTCAAAAGAAGCTTTGCAGGCAAGAAGGGGCTGGAAAGAAGTATTCCAATTCATGAAAGGCAAGGACCTACATCCAAGAATACTCTATCCAGCAAAACTTTCATTTAGAATGGAAGGGCAGATAAAGTGCTTCACAGATAAGGTCAAGTTCAAGGAGTTCATCATCACCCAGCCTTTATTACATGAAATGTTAAAGGGATTTATATAAGGCATGGAGGGATATCAACAGGGGAGTGGGAGAGAGAGAGAGAGGAGGAAAACGTACAGAGAATAAGCAGCATAAATGGTAGGTAGAAAACAGACAGGGGGAGGTTAAGAATAGTACGGGAAGTGTAAAAGACAAAGAACTTATGTGTATGACCCATGGACAAAAACCAAAAACTAAAGGGCGGGGAATGGGGGGGTGGGGGTGGAGGGGTAGAAAGGGGGGAAAATGGGACAACTGTAATAGCATAATCAATAAAATATATTAAAAAAAAAGAATAGGAAGGTAGCCTCTTAGGGAGTAGGAGCGTCTCTGAGTTACGCCCTGTTTAAGAGAGACACTTGCCCAATGAGAGTCCCTAACCTTTATTTCTTTGCTCTGAACATACCATGCTGTCTTTCAGCGAAGTTTTTGTTCTATGCAAAGTGTTAGGCATTGGATGACGTTATCGCAAACAATCGACGTGCCCCTTGTAACAATGTAAGAAGGATGACGCCAGCCCGTCCTACATGCCGTACCCTGTGAGTAGTAGGGGCTGCTCACCCCGTTCCTTTCTGTTGCCGCCACCACACTCGGCCCCTTAGAATCTGTCTCCGATTTGTCCTCCAAGTGTGATAAGTCCTCCCGCCTCTGTCTCTCTACCCCTCACATTCATCGTCCACAAGCACCTCATTAGGCCTCCACGAGCCCAGTTTGTGTCACATTTCTTTATGGATGAAACCTTGGAGAATTCACCACGTTCTGTTAAATGAAGCTGAGCTTCCTTGGCCTGGCGTGAAGCCCTTTTTCACAGGCTCGAGGCCAATCCTTATCTCCCAATCCTCTCCCACAGGAACATCAGGCTCCAGTCAAGTGACAATTGTCCCCAAACAAGAGTGGGGGACTCCCCACCTTCTCCTTTTCCCTTATGCCATCCCTTCACGCTGGAAGTCCTTCCCCGACTCTGCTTACTACAATCTGTGCAGGCCATTTTTATCCACGAAGAACTTCCTGATCACAGGGGTCAGAAGACATTTTTCATTCCTTCAATCATTTGCATGAGGTGTTCGCCTCTCTTATAGCCTTTCTCACCAAGTAACCCTTTTACAGGTAGAGTAAAAATATCTCCTTTACATGAATTCATGAATTAAGTCCCTTGAAGATGAGAACCATCTTTTATAGGGAACTGTTTCGTGTGGTGTGGGAATGTAGCCCAGTCCCCACTTGGAAAATCCAGTGGGATGCGAGGTTCGGCACGCAGGCCCCACGCCCACGGATGGGTTCTCCTGTGGGGAATCAGGCCTGCATTGTACCTAGGCCGCTATGAGACTTGGTTTTGCTAAAACTCCCTCACCCTGGATTGAGGCAACAAACATTTACTGCATATCTCTAAAGTATCTTCCTAAAGTCTGTGCTAAACCTTTCAAGTATGGAGTGCAACCAGTTCAACCACTTTTCCCCTGAATCTGTAGCATCCTTCTCTTTGAAGTAATTAGCAACATTCTTTCCTTTGTTATCTGTAAAAGGTAATCACCTACAGCAAACCTGTGCATAGTAAATGAGGACCATCCTCCATGTAAGGTACCCAGAAAAGCAATAAAAGCCTGCCCAGGCAGGGGTCAGGGCCCTCTGTCTCACTTAGAGAGTGGCCTCGCCTCCCTTTCTCTCCACAGGACTTCTGCCGTCCGTGTGCATTTGTTCATCGCAGCAGCCACAACACAGGGACCCTGTGCAGGCGCGGGGCAGGCATCCCTCTTTGAATCCTCTAGGGTGTCTACCTTAACAGTGGGAGTTTGAGAAATGCTTGTTGGAAGGAGGAATGCGACGCAGGGGCTGCTCTCCCGCTATGTCGTTGGATCCATGGGACGCAGGGGCAAAGTCAGGAAGCAGAAGGGTCGTCTGGAGGTGGGGCACAGATCTGGGAACCAAGACCCAGGGAGAGGCTGCCGCAGCTGTAGCCAGGGACACTTGCTTACAGAGGAAGTCAGGGTTAGGATTTGCAAAACAAATCATTTGCTGAAGAATCCTGGATGAGGAAGGAGAGGACAGGACAGAAGAGGCAGAGAGGAGACCCTGGGAATGCAGCCACACCGGCGACATCCCATCCTCCTCCTGACCTTGGACTTCACGTCAAGCTCATGCAGACATGACTTCATTTAATTCGGCATTTTATTTATAAGTGACTATTGTGTGAAAGGCACCTTGTTGAGTGCACTTCCTTTGGGCCATGGCATGATAATCCTGACAACGCCAATATTTGCTGAGCGTTTCTATTGTCAGGTGCGGAACTGTGCTTAAATAATTATTTCACCTAATCTTTGTGGCAAACCTGTGAGGCAGGTGTTATTACTAGTATCCTTGTTTAGAATTCAGGTGGCTGAGGGTTAGACTAACGGAGCGAGTGGCCCAAGTTAGCACAACACAAGCCAGCAGCCAGGGTGCAGCTGGGGCTGGCTGGGGACAGGCCCTGGGCTCTCAGGCACCCCCCACGCCCACCCTGCAAGCTCCTTCCTATTGGCTCAGTCTGAAGACATAGTCCACCACGTCTTCATGGGCGACAGCTTTGAGACCTGAGTGTGGGTACACACTTTGGTCCTTGGAGCGTTCTCTGCTTCAACGTAGGGTATGACAATAACGCAACCCCACTGAGACAGGCACTCAGTGGCTGCTCGGTGTGTGAGAATTAGGTGGAGTTGGCTTTGGCAGAGCGAGGCCTGGCGACGATTCGTGGGTGTGGGTTGTCGAAAGAAGACGAGGCAGTGCAGTGAAGGTGGAGAGCAGCTGGTCACCGGTACCGAGCTTGGTGAGCATGTCAGTTCACTGCCAGTCTTCCTGTCTACCTGGTCACGTGGGTCACAGCAACTCCCTCGTGGGACCAGGGCAGGGTCAGGTGGGATAATATTAGTGCATGAGCAGCACACATGAGGGTCCACTCAGCTGACACACGGCCACATGCCACGACACAACAGCACGGGGCTGGGTCGAATGATGTTAGCCCCGGGCATGCACAAAGTGGCTACTCGGTTGACCGACACACAGTCCCACATGCTGTGACGATGTTTTGCTCGATGATGGAACAAACATACGACCATGGTCCCATAGGGTTACATCGGAGCTGAGAAGTTCCTACTGTCCAGTGACGCCATGGCCAATGGAGCAGCCTCTGAGCACAGCACCTTCCTTGCGTGTCTGTGGTACTGCTGTGCGGACAGCCCTGTGGCGCCAGTCACTCAACGCACGGCATGCCCCGGAACGGCCGCAGCTGCGCTCTCTGGGCCTGTGCGAGCCACTCTACGTGGCTTGCACCACGGCGACGAAGTCGCCAGATCGCTCGTTCCTCGGACTGCACCCCGGTGTGGGGTGGCGCACGACTGTATCGTTATCATCGTTGGCAGTGAGGCTGGCGTCGGCAGGGCGGTATTTAACAGCACCACATTGAGGGACTAGATCAATTAAAGCTTTCTTAGTTTCCACTGAATTCTATTTCAAATATAATCTTAAGGTTTAAAAAAAATAAAAACATTTATAAAAAGAAATACTGAGAAATCTAGCGACATTCACGAAAGAGAAACCTACGCGAGACTGATCAGGGAACTGCAATGCTCTTGCAATCTGTAAGGTCCCCAGCAAAGTGCTTTGGAACTAGGAAAGGGCACCGCACAAAGGAATTACACTTTTTCATTGATTTGGCCCTAACGTGTCTAAAGCCAAATAAGAAAAGTGAGTAAATTACAGCAAACAAAATCGAAGTTCAGGCAAGGGCCCTGGGCACAGAGGTCGGCCCGTAGGGCAGCGCTGTGCCCCTGCTTGTGTGGGGGGCACACCCGCACAGAGAATTCCAGATCTGTCGGCAGGAGCGTGCCGTCCAGGGCCAGTCCTCAGCCTCCTTCTGTGCGCCACAGACACGCAAGGCCAAGCTAACGAGCAACGGCCAGGCCAGCGTCTGGCTGACCTCGACCCCTGCCTCCCATCCCCTCCCTCATGGAGGACCGCTTTTTCCCCCAGTTCCAACTTTACTGATCATGGTCGTTTGATCTGCGCTGTGGCAATTCCTAGTTAATTGCACTAATGAAGGGAAGCCGCCTAATAAGTCACACAGATTTCCCTTTAGAATGTATCTGATGACTTTTGCTATCTATGTGGTCACCAAATTGTAGCTATTTTAGGTAGTATGTAAAACTGATGTATGTTCTCTGTGGATTGAGGGAAGGTCATTGGGGAATTTTGTTCAGAAGTGTTTGGCAGGATAGATGAGTAGTTTTTTTGTGATGCAAAGTTCTGTGTATTATTTCTCTTAGATGATCGAGAACATGATCAATGAGCATATTTCGGGGAAGTGCTACATAAAACGATTTAGCACCATAAAAATGGCAACATGGACATTTTAGTTTTGTCAGTAGCCACTCAAAGGTAACGACAATAGCCAAATTCTTTTACACTCACTTTAAACTTCAAACGTGGAGTAATGTCCGTAACCACCATCAGCTACAGAATGCTTGCTCTCTGATGTGCACCCTACAACAACGGACCTGAGTCTCTCAGCAATCCCGCATGGTAGTCTGTTAATCTCATTTACCAGGTGGAGACAAGGAGGCTGAGAAACCGTAAGTGGTTAGTCCCAAATCCTGGAGCTGACAGGGTCAGAGCTGCGCCTGGGCTCGGACCTGTGCTGGCCTTCATTGCCCTGCCGGTTCCAGACGACCCGGCACAGAACACGAGGGGCAGGCGGTGGCTCTGCCGCAGCAGGGTTTGCGACTCTGAGACTGAAAGAGCAGCACCCTTCTGCAGGTGAAGCGGGAGGCGCCTCACTTCAGACACTGCAGTGCCTGGAACGTCAGCTGTGTAAGATGGACTTGCAATCGAGAAACGTCACCTGAAATTCTCAGGGAGGTCCTTTGGCTCTAGCCATCGTCACAAGCCCAATATCTCTTCTTTGAAAACGCACTCTGAAAGATGACACATGATAAATGTTATTTGAATAATGTCTAAATTCTCTGCGAGAAAAGAAAAAACCTGGAGGCCTAATCTCTGACAATTGTTCCTTCATTTGTAAGGAAACGACAAGGCAAAGAAACCGACTCCTACAGTGGTGGGCTCTGGGCATCTTCAGTACTCGCCGCCCCACGCCCACGGTGGGGTTTGCGCCCATGCCGCACAGGGCACTGAGGGCGGAGCGTGCAGCTGAGCGGCCTCATTCACTCACTCGGCTATGTGGACCAATGTCACACGCACGACAGGAGAACGGCACGTGTCCTTGGCTCTAACAGTTCAAGTGTCCATGGAGCATCTGTGTTGATAGTTAGGGCTTGGGGTGTTTACTTTGGACAATTTTACAAGAGAAAGTCAGAATTTACCAGAAAAGAGTAAGAAATGTAGGACTTTGAAGGGGTCCCCAGAGCTGGCCCAGATGTAACTGCAAACCCTCGAGGCTTTGTCGGAAGGTCGACGGGGAACCATGGTGCGTCCTTGCAGGGGCAGGCGGGGTGCTGACCTGGCGAGTGGCCGCTGCAGGGATGCGGCTGAAACGCTGCTGGCTGCGGGGGATCTGGGGGGTTGGCGGGGACCTGGCCACGGACTCTGCTGGTCATGAGGGCCCCTTTCCCTTTCCCAAGCACAGAGTGACCAGGTTTTTAAAATGTTGATTAGACTTTGTGAAACAAAGCGGGAGAGAATGCTGTCTTTTTTCGCTTATCAAGAACACCAGAAAAGAATGTGAATCCAGCATCTGCCCGCTGGGTCCCTCTCCTCAGTGCTCCTGATTTGTAGCATTATGTCACCAGAGCAATTGTTCCTCATCTGACAGTGCCACCAACCAATGAACACAGAGCCTTTAAAAGCTATATGGGAGCTGGCCATGTTCCACCTGCTCTTTCAGAAAAAGTACATAGAATCAGACGTTCTTTAAGGTGATGCAGACACAAACGTATGTGCCCATGCACAAATACGGGTGTGCAAAAGTAGGCTTTCCATGGTGAGTGAGCAAAATAGAGTGTATCCTGGTATTATTATTTATTACTTATTGTATTATTTTCCATGTGAGCAACTGTAAGCCTGTTTTTGTCCACCCCTGTATATATTTATATATTTATATGATGTTTATGTATTTACCTATTTGTTATAGGTTTATATAAGTCATCCATGGTGGAAAATTTTGTTCTCAAAAGAGCTTTTTTTTCCTCCCAAGCGAGGGACAATGTGGAACTCAGTCAGTACCATGCTTCATGGCAGGCGACCGAGGAGCCCGTGAAGAGCTGAGGGTTGCCGAGTCTATCGCGAACGTTCTCCTTTTACAGGAGTTGGTCTTTGACAGCCATTCACTTCCTGCGGCAGAAATTATATCTGTATTCTGATTTTAAAATGCCATCACCGAATCTTGACTAAGGTAAAGTTTTGAATGCCTAAAAGGGGTTCTAATTAGGTAGCACGGTCTTTCAAAAATGTTTTTGTAAAACCAGCTTCAGAACCCAAAATTTCATCTATGTTTCTGCTTTTCCAATATTCTACAGAGCATCAGTTTATAACTATATTATCATGTGTAGTAAACACAAATGTCCTTCTTTATGTATCAATAATAAAATATTCATTATTTTCCTAAAAACAGCAATACAGGCCGGTACTTCCCGACAATAAGTATTTATGGACAATTCACGTCCGTTTTATTGTCCATACCAACTGTGACAGATGTGAGCTCACCGTTCAGTCTGGGAGGTTTTATATCCCCCCCGAGGAATGCGCTCCCATCCACGCCAAAGGCACGGCCTATAAAATAGTGTGGATTGTCAGCAAACAGTTCTGATGAAATGTTCCACTCGCCCCGCCCCTTCCACGGAGATAGATCCTGTACAAAACATGCCTGATTTTATAGACGGAAGGACACCCCTAACAGTGATGTATATGATGGAGCCACAGAATCCAGCCCCTCCCTCACCTGGGGTGGGGAACCAACGCAAGTGGCCTGATGTGTCCTGACGTGATGGGTGCTGAGTCGTGGTGCCTCCCAGCTGCCTGGGTGAAGGGCTACGGTCCTCTGTAGTTGGCAATGACATCAAACTGACACATGCTCAGGGAGCCCTACCATGGGCAACGCAGTCATCTGCCTCCAGCAAATACACCGCTGCTCGGGTGCATGCTTCCTAATTACGCGTGGCACCCCGCCCCTGTGTCTCAGCAACCAGCCGCCTGCGGGGGCGGCCCTGCTCCGTTTTGGGACAGGCACAGTCCGCCCCGCACCCGCACCCGAGGCGGCAAGGGCGCAGTTCCTCCCCGCCCACCGCAATGGGCACCTCCTTCCCCCTGGACTAGGTTTCTGCTTTAGCTCTGTGGGTCAGGCCGCTGCCCAGTGGCTCCAGCGGCCCCTCCCACCAGGACATGCAGCGAGCTGACCCTGGAGACAGCGGACCCTGCCTTGGGTTGGATGGTAGGACTGGGCTGGGAATCGAGGGTGCCCTGGCTGACTGAAGACCCAGTCCCTAACTTCATGGGGCTCCCGAAAAGAGGGGCGCTACGTGCATGATGATTTATACTGGGCTCTGGGGACGCAGAGTGGAGACCCGGCCCAGGCTGCTGGTCAGGGGAGCTCCTGAGTGGGGGTGCTGCAGGGGAAGCCTGAGGGGGGAGTAGAGAGGAAAGTAGGTGGTTCAATGATTACAGGAGAAGAGAGCAGCCTGAGCAAAGGCCCTGGGGTGGAGGGCAGCTGACCATTCAGAAACTGAGGCAAGCCCAGAGGACATTGGGAGGGGGTGTTTGAGGCCAAGAGGAAAAGCAAGCAGGAGTCAGGTGGCGTCAGGTGGTGTGGGCCACAGAAAGGGTAGACGCCTTTACTCTAAGGGTGAGGCAGAAGGGTGAATAAGGAAGGCTCTCCATAGAAAGGTGACACCATTCACTTCATGCTTTGGCTGCTGCTGAGATGGCTGAGGGAAGAGCGTGAGATGCGGCTGCACTGTGCTTTGTGATGCCATGCGGTGGCAGTGCACTGGGCTAGGCAGACGGAAATGCCCACATACTTGGGAAAACAAAAAAATAGCCCTGGCTGGTGTAGCTCAGTGGATTGGGCGTGGGCTGCAAACAAAGTGTTGCCGGTTCGATTCCCAGTCAGGGCACACGCCTGGGTTGCAGGCCAGGTCCCCATTGGGGGCCACGTGAGAGCCAACCACACATTGATGTTTCTCCCCATCTCTTTCTCCCTCCATTACCTTCTGCCTAAAAATAAATAAATACAATCTTTTTAAAAAAAAAATAGAACTTCGTGTTAAATTTGCTGGAGTGAGAGAGGGCGGTGATCAGTTCCTGGCTTGTCTCCGTGGGTAGGTGGCAACGGCACCGCTGTAACAGGGGACCCCGAGGGGCACAGTTTCAAGGCAGCGGGAAGAGCAGGGACTTGCCCCTGGACGTCAGGATGCCCTCAGGAAGGAGGCAGCTCTACATACACACCTGGAACTCAAACCCCACCCAGAGACGGCAGAGAGCAATTACATGACGTTATCTATATCACAGTACTGCTTTGTTCCCGGTTTAAAAATGTCTGAAGTGAGATGGGATCCATTGGGTAAATATACTTAGAACATTAATGAGCAATTTTCTAACCGCCACACGCACCTTCCAGCCCCTAATGCAGGGCTCCCTCTATCAGGCCGCAGCTCATCGTGTGCATGGAAGTGCATGCCCACGCGCCTCGCGGGACGCAGGGCAGCGAGGGCGGGCCGGAAGGAAGAGCACGACTTCTCTCGGAGAAAGCTGATGACCTGGGGCCCCTCCGGTCTAGGAGCCCTTGGGCTGCCGCCACCTGCCTGAAGCTTGGTTTGCTTCTACCTAGTAAGGTGGGAGAGACAAGAACATCCCACCAGGCATGCAGAGTTTTATAATTCTATCATTCTGTTGGACTGCAACCATGAAAAAAATTTCAAAATGAATGTTTGCTAAATGTTACATGATATTTTGGGTAGAAAATCCAACACCAATCTACTTATCCATAGCATTGTGTTTATGGCATCCTGATATGAAAAATACGGTCTTGAAATGTATATCTATTTCTTTGTTCAGTCGCGTTGACCATGAGTTTCCAAACTTTTGGGATGCGTGGCTGTGAATGAGCAGACTCCCTCAGTGCAGTTTCCACATCGCTGAATCGAGAGTGTTTGGAAATCATCAGGAGTTTTTCGTACATGACCAAAGAATTTAGGCACCAAAATCCACATCTGTCACCAAACAGAATTGTTACATACCGTGCTGTAACTATTTCTTACATTAATTTTAACACATTTATGAACTGGCTATAAATAATAAGTATGTTTCAAATCAACCTAAAGTTGGATTTTCTTTCATAAAATTATGTCATATACCAAGGTACATAACATGCTCCCAAAGATTTCAGAATTATCCATACACAGTAGTCACTGAGTGCCAAGAGTGAGTAGTGAGACATTCCATAATGTATTTCAGCCTGCCCTGGGAAGGGCTTCTCCTGTTTGATAATAATCACCAAAATTTACACGTTTACACAAAATTCACCCAAGTGTCAGGCCACTATGGCAAAGGCGGTGACTGAAGGCCTGCTTTGTAGAAGGGCTGGGCAGGGCAGGGACAGCCTGGCACTGTCCCTGCACAAAGAACTCCCATTGCTTCTGATGACTGAGGAAAGGACATGCAGAAAGCCACCGAGCACCGTGAGCTCCAGGCCGGGTCCTGGACGGGGGAAGGGCACTTCTTCTTCTAAACAGGTGAGAGGAGTGAGGACGTCCATGGAGCGGCAGGGAGAGAGGCAGGGAGTCTGCACAGGCTGTCCCTGTTTGTCTCGAAGGGACAAGCTTGGCCTGATGATTATGGGGAGGAGGCAGTAACATCTTTCCGAGAGTGGCGAGCATGTCCCTGTGTGTTGGCTCCCGGGGCTGATTTAAAACGAGCCTGCTGTGGTGCCTTTGCTCTAAATGTCTTCACACCACCAAATGCTCTATTCAGTGAGGGAAGGACAGTGGGGCTGTTCCCCCGCAAGCAGTTCAAACCAGGACTCCTTAAAGAAAAACGCCTCTCCAGAATGTTCACATTAATGCATTTATTGCTAATGGTTTAATCTACAACATTTAAAAAACATTCCAGAAAAACCGATGTGCTTCTTGTGGACACGATACTGATCTGATTTTATCCTGAAGAGTTAAGATATTTTTTAAAAAGGGAGGAAAGAATGCTGTCGATATATCGGTTAAAGTTAATTGGACTTGAAATGCGTACTAAATCCGGGTAGGCCTCATTTATTCTCCTATTCTATTATAGCACTAGATCAAAAGGTTAGCTCAGTGCATTTCGATATACGGTGTACTTCAATTACATAGTATTCTATGGATACCATAGTTTTCCTAGGATTGGTAATTACTGAATATACGCTTTCTAAATTTTATCTTCAAAATGACGAGTTTGAAGGTACATTCTCTATAGCACTTACTATAGCACATTTTCTAGAGCACTTACTTTCTGAAAGTAAATGAAATGAGATACTATCTAGAATTCACATTGGGGAAAAGAAGATTTAACGTGATTTTCAGCTATTGTTACCTCTGAGCCCGAGTGCCACGGGTTTTGCGATTGCTCCTCGCTGTTCAATCTCTTCGGAATAACGCCCCGCGCTCACATGGCCTGAGCTTCACACACGCCCGCTCCCTCTGTAGCCTTCTTTCCCCGTCCCTGCGGACACCTTTGACGCTGTGCGGAGCAGAGCCTTGAAGCTTCCCGAGGAGGCAGGGGTGTCCTCAAAGGTGAGGACTGGGGCTCACTCACTGTTGACTGCCTGCCTCCCCCTCCAACTCCAAATCTAACAGACCTGCCTGTGTTCCCTGCCTATGCTGCCCGCGTTGGCTTGCTCTGGTTTCCACCTGCAGATGCACAAACTCCGTCTACCCATCTCAGCTCCTCTCTAGTAGCTGGAAGCATCTTCTCTTGTCCCAAGCCCTCAGTGATGGCAACTCTGAGGTCGTGATGTCAGTGCTTGTCATCAGTCAGGGGTTACACCCATGATGGATGCTGTCCTCTCTTGAAGTGAACCTCCATTTAATATTCACTTTGCTCACACTCCACTAGCTTAGTGTGCAGCATGGCATGACCCCATCAGCTCGTGGCGCAGGGACATGGGGACGCAGGTCTGCAGGTCTGCAGGCCGGGCTCCAGGATGGTTAGGTCGGCCATGAGCAGGGGTCCTGCCAGGGGACATGCCACAGGGGCTGCACGTGGGAGCCAGAGCTGAGACGGTCCGGAGGTGGCAGAGTTCAAGTAGTGACAGCAAGAACATGCTTTGTGGAGGTGACAGACTCACTCCCTGAGGTGACATGCCTGTACCCCATGCACCCAACATGTGTGGCCACATGTGGGGAGGATAGGGCAGAGACTGGGCAGAAGCTGGGGAGGGTGGGTGTGCAGAGAAGACGGAGGAAGAACCACTGGCCTGGCAGAGACATCCCCAGGGAACACCTTGGAACTCACTGCATGGAGCCAGGACACCCCCAGGAAGCCTGGAGTGTAAGGACACGCCCCCTGCTGCAGCAGCCACAGGCTCTGATGTGAGAGTGAGCGGAGCGGGCCCCTGGCACGCGCCCTCCCAGATGGACTGGGTTTGGGGAAGCAGATGAATATTCTTCCCAGACAATTCAGTGAGGCAGGAACGAGCTATTGTTGTGGGGTGGGCCCTCCTTTCCTGGGAGGTCCTCCCGTTACTGGAAAGTGTGGCTCAGGCTGGCCCGGCACAGACTCTCGGGGGAAAAACGTGGGGAGGGGTGGTGAGACTTGCTGGAGGAAGAATAGTCCACAAACTCACAGACGCTAACGTCTCTGAATGAGCCAAGAGAGGGGACACTTCTGAATGAATATTAAAACTTAATAAAGCTAGTAAATTAAACAAGGAAGCAGTCACAACTACAAAAACAACCCCTGCAGCAAAACCGCAAGACCTCGAGGGCAGACCAGACAGCAGGGCAACTAGCGGAAATGCAAAGTCCGCTGACAGAACTCAGGAAAGAAGTGAAAGGAAAAAACTCATAGAAATGGAGATCAAACTGGAAGAAGCGTAGGAAAAACAGCCTGCAGAAAACACAGTCAAGACACTGGGAGTGAGGACAGAAGCGAATTTAAATTGAAACATGGAAGGCAAATGGACCGG
This sequence comes from Micronycteris hirsuta, assembly GCA_004026765.1. NCBI lineage: Eukaryota > Metazoa > Chordata > Mammalia > Chiroptera > Phyllostomidae > Micronycteris > Micronycteris hirsuta. Next base: position 20,485 of record PVJI01007602.1, read on the forward strand.
AGGTAGAGTCAGAGAGAGGACCGGCCCAGAGACTTTGAAACACGCACAGTTGGAGTTCTTGACGAGGGAAAATGCCCTGGGGCAGAACGAATACCAAAGATCGAATTCAATAAGTTGTTATTAAAATAAAAGAAGACTTGAATCCCTATTTTGGAAGAGCACGCCCCGTGTCAGGGAAAACGGACGCACAGTGTTCCACAACAGTGGGTCTGTGACAGAGCCTCTCTCTACCCTGGGGGTGGGGTGGGGGGTGGGGGGCAGAGAAAAGGAGGAGCATGTCTCCCTGTGAACATGCTCCGTGTCTCCTGATAGTGTTTACTAGAGGGAACATACTGGAAGGACACACCCGTTGCTAGAATATGAAGTAGAGGTGATTCATGACTGCAAGGAATACTGCCCACATGTCACTGGGAGACTGCAGACCTCAACACAGAGGAGAGCACCCTAGTGTGTCCAGGGAGGACTCTGGGAGCCACACTGACAGTGGGACTTCATGCTGTCCCTGGGTTTTGTAGTCACTGGATCCTCTGAATGATTAATAAAGAGGCAAGATCTCTGATTCTCATAAGCCTAGTTTGAAAATATGACCCTGTGTATTATCTCACTGAGACATGTCCTATGTCACTGACATTTAAATATAAAGAAAAATAATTGGGCAGCCAGACAAAAGGATGAAGTCCCTTGGGGGCAGACTCATGCTGGTCTCAGAATTCTGCACGCCCACCACCTGGTCATGGGACAGTAGGGACACACCTATAAAAACCAAAGGGGATAAAATACAGCAGAGATTTTTAGATGGAGCCAAACTAGTCTTTAAGATTTTTATTTATTTATTTTCAGAGAGAGGAGAAGGGAGAGAGAAAGAACAATGTATGGTTGCCTCTCACATAGCCCTCACTGGGGACCTAGCCTGCAACCCAGGCATGTGCCCCGACTGGGAATCGAACCGGGACCCTCTGGTTCCCAGCCCACGCTCAATCCACTGAGCTACACCAGCCGGGCCCAAACTAGTCTTTAGATACAAAGGCTGAAGCCAAACAGTTCCGAAAGTGTGACAGTAGAAGATATAGTTTCTCTCTTCGTCGAGGAAACCACTCCAGGTCATCCCTCAGCTCAGAGATGGAAAGTGTGATTAGTGCTGCAGACCAGACGGATTTAACTGCAGACCTGAGACCAAAACCAGGTGGGGGTGGGGGCAGGGCGGAGCATAAGTAGTCAGCGCGCAGACAATGAAGAGATCACACAACTCACCAACTCTTGGGAGGTAGACTTAATTTGCTGATTGCTTCATCTGCAACAGTCGGGAGTTAGAGAACATCAGGGGAAGCTGATATACATCAAATGATAGACAAATAAGTATATTTCACAGAAGCACAGATGAATACCAAGTAACAGGATTTCTTCAGAACAATTTTTAGGCCAAAGAGGATATACAGCCTCAAATTACAGAATAAATAGGCAACAACATGATTAATTACTGGCTATCAGAAGCTATGACAAGTCATTAAAATGCTCAGAAAAAATGCATTACTTTCAATATGTATATTAATTAAAAATAAAGAGTTAAAAAAGGATTAAATTCAAACTGTTGGGAAAGCTGCAACAAAACAATAAAATCAGAAGAGTTTTCAAAGGGAAAAGCTGAATTTATTAATCAGAAAACCAACATAGCAGAACTACAAAATAAACCCAAAAGATGGTTTTTGAAAGCAAAGTAAACCAATACAAATGTGACCCCATAGATAATAGAAAAAGAAAATGGAGAATGTGCAGACAAGAAAGAATAGCTGGGTGGTATAGGGGGAGGTGGGGTATCACAGAAAATGGAGAAAAACATTTTAAATAGGGTATCAGTTTGTTCAACTCTACTCAAATCAATTTGAAATTTGGGCAAACTGAAAGAATTTCAGGGAAAAGGGAATTTGTCAAAACTGACCCCAGAGGAGACAGAAAGTCCAGAAAGGCTTCATTTCTACGGGAGAAGTACAGAAAGCTACCAAGGAGCTACTGTCCTCCCAAACCGAAAAAATACATAAAAGAAAATTCACGAGGTCCAGACACGTGAATTCCATAAATCCAGTTTGTTTTTTTCCAGAGCTTAGGGAGAGAAAACAAGAAATGTCCACATTTTTTGGCTGGAGGAAATATAACATTACACCAAAACACAAAAATCAGAGAAGGTAAACAATAGACCAATATCACTTGTAATTTTCAAGCATAAATCTTAAATACAATCACATGCTGCTTAACGACGTGGATTCGTCCTGAGAAATGCGTCGTCAGGCACTTTTGTGGCTGCCCAACACCAGCAAGTGCACGTCCGCAAACCTCGGTGGCCCACCGCACTGCCCACCCGGCCGGTGGGACCGCCCGCGGCTCCCAGGCGCCGGTCTGTGTAGCACGGCACTGGGGAAATGAGCCAGGTGAAGTCACGCCCAAGAGAAAAGGATGCCATCCAGGTAAGGAGTCAACGGGAGACGCGCGGGGCATGAGGCTGCAGCCAGTACGTCATGCTGTGTCCCGGCAAACTGGCTCATTTTTACAGGTAGAAAGAGTGTTCTCTGAAGGAAGGGTGAGAATTACAGCGCCGTAACACGTAAGCCAGTGACACAGTTGTTTGTGATCGAGCATCAGGTACCCGACGTAACCGCGCGCATTACACTTTCACACGGCTGGCAGTGCAGAACGTTTGCCAACGCCAGCATCCCCACAGACGTGTGAGGAGTGCCTTGCACTAGGGGTTGTGGGGCTACGGTGTCACTGGGGGACAGGGAGTTTTCAGCTCTATGACAGTCCGATGGGACCACCATCATATATGCAGGTCTGCCGTTGACCAAGACGTCATTATACGGCACTCGACTGTGAAATATTAGTAAACTGAACTCAGCAGAATACTAAAAGAGTCGTGCATCGTTACCAAATGGAGTTTATTTCAGAAATGGAAGGGCGATTAATTATTAAGAATACTAGTAGTAAAATTTACCTTAAAGATTAGGTAAAAATAGTTATGATCATTTCCATGGATGCTGATAAGGCACTAGATAATATTAGACAAGCATTATTGACAAAACCAAAATAAAGAAGAGTGGAATACTTCCTTTATGAGTTAAAATATATCTATTTCAAATCAAAAGTCAGCATCATGCTTATTGGAGACGTAGCCTAAGTATTCCCACTTAAGTTGAACTATCACTTCTATTATCACTATTATTTAACATTTTACTAGAGAAAATAGCCAGTGCTATTACATGTGAGAAAGAAACTAGAGGTAAAAAATTGGAAAGAAGAAGACAAAGTAACCACTTTGGGGCGATACATATTTTACACCTGGAAAACCCAAAAGAATCAACTGAAGAAGCAAAATCAATGAAGTGGCGGGGTTGAAAATTCACATACAAACCTCACTAGCTTTTAGATGCCCTCCGGGAAGAAAACTCTTAATTCGCTCACGGGGGCCCATTCATCAGGAACAAACGAAGGACTTGCCACGTTCTGGGGTTTGGAAAACTGACCATTGGGGGGACATCAGTCCTGCTTAAGTTTATTTTTTAAATTTAAAGACATTCCAACAGGATTAATTTTAATTACACACATTGAGCCCAAATTTCATATGTAAAAATACACATGCAGTGACTACAAGAACACTCTTTGAAAGACCGGCAATCGGTGTGTGTGGGGAGGGGGCAGGTAAGAACTGACAGAGTTAAAACAGATATTAAAATATACAGGTGTACACACATAAATACGCACAGAAATTTGGGTTAAATAAGACATCATCTCAAACCAACAGTTAAAACATGGACTAACTATATAATAAATATCATAAATAATGTTGGGTCAACTGCTTAGCCATCTGGAAAACTTCGATTTGGAACCATATCGCGTTCTTTATACCAGGATAAATACCAAATGAACTAAAGATTTAAATATAAAAATAAAGTCACAAATGATCTAGACACATTCCTTTATAAACCTGAACTGGGAAGTCCCATTTACCTACAGCTCATTTTCAGAAGAAAAAACAAACGATTGGCTGACCCAGTTCTGGGAATTTGATAGCGTTTTCTGCTGGGGATGCTTAGGGGAATGTCACTCTCATGTCCTTTGTATTGTGTTTTTATTTGTGGGGTTTTTTAGGGGAAAAGGTACAGGGACTAAGAAGCATAAATGGTAGGTACAAAATAGGGTAGGTTTTGACATTTTTTCATAGTTCCAATTTATATTTTATGTTTAATTTTTAAGGGGATCTATACTCGTAAATTTTAGAGATGGTGTGACGTGGGCCTAATCATTAGGAAAAAATCTCCTGTGGAGTTAGCCTGCTGACCTGGTACCCTGTATTAGGTGATCTGTCATTTTCCCACTGGTTCAGAATGCCGTCTTTATAACATACGAAGTGCTTTTAATACACTCTTGGGTTTATTTCTGTTATTCTGATCTAGCTATTCTACTATTAGGCCATGGATTTTTATTCACTGTTATTCTAATATCTAATAAAGCAAATGTCCCATTGTTTTTTCTTTATTTTCTCAATATCTACTGGTTTTTCTCAACCATTTATTCTTCCATGTGAATATTTGAATCCCCATTTTTTAAATTTATTTGTTTGCTTTTTATCCTCACCCAAGGACAGTTTTTTTTTTCTTCATTGCTTGGAGAGAGAAAGTGAGAGAGAGAGAGAAGCATCAATCGGTTGCCTTCTAGTACACACCCCTGAGTGGGGATTGAACCCACAACCTGGGTATGTGCCCTGACCAGGAATCGAATCCACAGTCTTTTGGTCTACCGGACGATGTTCCAACCAACAGAGCCACACTGGCCAGGGCAAATCACTGTTTTTAAGATTTATAAAAGCCTCCTACTGGCCCATTAACTTCGTGAGGTGAAAGTTCTTTGCAGTGTTGAATTGTAATAGTTAAGTTTTTTGTGCACAAAAAGCAAAAACTAACTTTGGGCAAGTTAAGCATACAAAGAACTTACTGGAATGGCCAGCAGACAAATGAAAAGGTGTTCAACATCACTGATCACCAGGGAAATGCAAATCAAAACAACAATGAGATGTCACCTTACACCTGTCAGAATGGCCATCAGCAAAAAGACAGCAAGTGGAGGGGATGTGAAGAAAACAGAACCCTGTGCACTGTTGGTGGGAATATAAATTGGGCAGCCACTGTGGAAACCAGAATGGCAATGCATCAAAAATTAAAAACAGAACTACTGTGCGACCCAGCAATTCCATATCTGGGTAGTTGTCCGCAGAAAATGAAAACAGTACTTCGAAAAATATGTGCACCCCTGTGTTCACTGCAATATTATTACAACAGCCAAGACGTATGTATGTACGGAAGCAACCTAAGCAGCCATGGACACATGCGTGGGTACAGATGCGGTACACCCACGGAGAGAGGGGTATCATGTTAAGTGAAACGAGTCAGGCAGAGAGAGACGAGTCTCATGATCGCACTTACATGTGGAATCTGAAAGACGAAACAAGTGAACAAACCGAACGAAGACAGAAAGGAACTCACACACATACGGAGAGCACACTGCTGGTTGCCAGATGGGGGCAGGGCTGAGGGAGGGGCGGATAGAAGAAAGGGGACTAAGAAACGCCAACTTCCAGTTATAATGTACGTCACAGGAACGTCACGGGCAGCTTAGGGAGGACAGTCAGTCGACAATGTCATAGTGACGATGGGTGGTGACAGGCGGTCCCTGAACTTGCTGTGGCGATGACTTCATAAGGAACACAGTTGGGGCTTGTCTGTGCTGTTCACCAGACGCTAATGCGGCAACGCATCCAGCGTATTCTCCCGCCTCTCTCCAAGGTCCCGACAGTCGCAGGGGTGGCTCGGTCATCGGCACCCTCCGTTCTTCTGACTTGCGTGATCTTTGACCTCTGGGTCACTGGCCAGTTTCCAGGCACTCAGCCTTGTACATGATGGACACTTTCTCTTTAAAGCTAAACCCTATTGCAGGGGCTCAAGTCAGGTGAGCATGGGGCAGTGTGGAGGTTGCAGGTTGCTCTCTCAGATCCCACGGGCTGGGCCAGCGCTGGGCTTGACCCCGGGCCTGGAACACGCCGCCTTGCCCCTCTGACTGCTCCCAGGCAGTTGGCCAACTCATTACCCTGGAGTCCCATCCCGTCCTTACAACACTGACCAAAGCACTCACTTTGTCTCACAGAAAGTACTTAAGTAACTTGCTCCATACCTTCTTGTTGAAGAGCAAAGTGGTGAAATACTAAACTGACCCAGTTACCTGTCCACTCACATTGCATTGAATTCCTAAACTATGGTGCATTCCTCTTTAGAAAATACCCTACATACCAGGATTAAATTTACCTATAATCTGTAACATTGAAATCTATATTCTGATTTGATAGTATTTTTTTACCCGCTGTTCTGAAAGCATAGAATGGACCCATTTTCATCCCCCACTTATAAAGCTGATGATTGATATTTCTAGCCATCTTGATAGCACAGGTAAAAAACATTTACCAATATGGAATATGTAATAAGTTAATTTTATAAAGGCTTTAGAATATTGTAATCAAAGCAAACTGCTTAATTCAATTAAACACAAAGGAATATAGAAATTGGTATATTACTTTTTTCATAAAAAGATAATTGGAAAATGATGACAGAATAATTTTAATGCTAAATAATTACAGATATACCAATATCAATTCAAATTTATGGATCAAATTATTATTTCCAGAGGTGAACTGTATAGTATTCAAAATATCATGATAATCTTTAAATCAGAATTGAGAAACATTCTATTATGATAAATGCTAATTATAAAAATTTAGTTTTTTTTTTTAAACCACTGAAATAAAAAACCCTGGTGTAATATTTAAACTTAATCAGCAACATACAAACTAGCTACTTAAAAAAAATCAGTGGCTTTAAGGGAAAGTAAGGAAGCTTGCACTGCGGAAAAAATTAAGGAATTATTTTTATTCTGCCTATTCCGAGGATGGAAATATGTAGAGTTAATGGGCAGAGCAACTTGCTGGGTTACTAACAATCGAGGGTAACGACAGCTAATGCTTACATATGCTCCCTACACATCGGTGCCTGCCCTCAATGTTCGTATCTATTAACTCACTTAATCCTCCCAACCATCACGGAAAGGGGGAATTAGTATTATCACTTTCACTTCATTCTGTGCTGGGAGAGTGTTTACTACATTAATTCAGACTATTTTAAAAAACGCTCATGGGCTGGAAGAGGGTCCTCAACGGCACTGGGGGAGAAGCTGCCACCGCCCGCCACCACCGTCCCCCTGGAAAGGAAGCCTGTGGTCCCTGCCAGGCCCAGGACCCGCCTGCAGCTGTCTGCCTGCTGCCTCGAGTGCGGACCAGCTGCGCCCTGTGTGCAGAGATGCAGGTGCCCAGCACCAGGGCAGAGCCCCAGCGAGCGAGCTCCTTCCCCAGCTCGTTCTCGGGGTGCCCAAAGACCTGTTTGTTGGGGAATCATCCCCACCAGACCCCAGCTGTAGCCCATTCACTCACACACCTGCAGGAACTCATTCACTCATTCGCTCACTCATTCGTTCTTCAGCAAGCACTTACTGGGAGCCTGACATTTGCTTTGTGCTGAGGACACACAGATACCTAAGTCGGAGAACTGGTTCTTAAAGACTTGCAGTGTAAAAGTAAAACACCAATCCTCAGCATGTATTACCAGAGAAATGAGGATACTTCATCGGATGAGATATGGTCCCTTGGCCTGGGGCAGCAGCCTTGACTCCAGGCTGGCCAGGCCCTTATCACCCCAGGCCTAGAAAACTTGCCAAAGACGCTTGTTTCCCAACCCTGCTGCCTCCTTCCCCAATTCCTCCTGCCAGCTGCCAGCTTCATTTTCCCAAATGCAGCTTTTCCCTTTGTCGATTTCATGCCTTTGAGAGCCTGCACCAACCCCTCCCCCACCAGTTGTCCATAGGTCATCTCCAATTAGTCACCACCTACTCTTACTCCAGCTTGTCCCCCTTGGATGTGCCTCCTGTATCCCCACCTCTGCCAGCTGCACCCATGGTTGCCCGAGTTCGTGTGCCCTGTGCCCTTGTTGGCCTGTGTGCCCTTCTGTCCAGGCCCAGCCCAAATCCCACCCCGGGCAGCTGTTCCCCAGCACCCCCAGTGCCCTGTGCCTTGCCCTTCAATGAGCTGGGCACAGACCCTGTGCACACAGGGTCTCCTGCAGCTCGCTGAGCGAGGGGCCCTGTTTCCATCGGCATCTGGCCCCAGCAGCCAGTTCTGCTCAAGGGATCTGAGGGCCTCTCCTCCCCGAATGCAAAAGGGCCCGGCAGAAAGGGGGCCCTGTGACGGAAGCGGCCCTGTGGAACGCAGAAACAAGCTCCGATTCTTTGGGAGGCGTTTCCTTTCATGACATCCTGGGAAGGAGAGTTTCAGAGGCCCAGTCTCATTTAATTACAACTCTAAATGACTCGAGGTAAAAAGCTGCATTCCCTCGGTGAGCCGAGTGTGGGAGCTGAGTGGTAGCACCAAGTCTGAACCCTGCACTGCCTGAGAGACAGGGTATGATCTCCTTGTTTCCTTCCCTCCATTGAGAACTCCCACAACCCGAGAACGGAGCTAAAGAACCCCTCAGAGTGGGGCGGGAGGTGAATGCAGATTGTCCCTTTACACAGGAAAACCACTTTTGAAATAGCAAACCGTTGACAGAACACCCCCTCCACCAGTACTGGCATCCCAGTGTTAGCACTGCCAGTGAAGTCACAGCCTTGCTTTCTCCCACTGATCACCTCTGTTTCAAAGCAACGTCAGCCCTATTCATCCCTGTTAGTGGTGCCCCTTATCTGGAAATATGTAAATCCATTTAAATTAATTTCCTGTAATACTACCACACAAAACAATAATCATATTAGTACCATTCATAATGTACTAATAACATTAACATAATTGCATTCAAATATGAAATTGCTAGGTAATAGGCTTTTCATAAATTGTTTCAGTGAGAATGTCGTTTTTAACCTTACTCGGGTCTTTAGTTCCAGATATTGCCAGGAAAAAAATTGTGTGCCTCCTGTGAGAATGTGGCCCGCAGTTCTGCATCATCAGGGGAACGATTAAAGAGCTTTCGTGAGCCCAGTGAGAAGGGCCCGCAAAGTGACAGGTTCCTGATGAAAACGGCAATTCCTGTGGCCCTTTCTCAGGAGTGGGGCTCTGGTCCAGGCCCCGTGGGCCCCGAGCACAGTAGGATGCAGCAGGTGCGCCCCTTCCCACGGACGGATCCAGTTGCGGGAGGTGTGGGGGGGGTCCCTTGCCAGCTCAGGTCTCTTTCATGGGGAGCCCGGTCGCTGTCCCGTGGGCCCGGGCTGCTCACAGACTGTGGCGGGGTTCTCCCCAGGCTCCTCTGGGCCTGGGCCCAAGGCCAGTCCAGTGTCTGCAAGGCCCCACAGAGCCCAGAGTGGACAGACAGACCTGGCTCCAGGGGTGAAGATGAAAAGCCCAGCTTTGAAGTCTAAGCACATGAATGTTTTTGTCCTTCACAGTTTGGGGCAAACTGCCCAGGAAAAATGTGATGAGGACTGTTGTAACAGTGATGCAAGCTGTCAGGCAAACCTGTCGCAAAAACCAGAACAGGGGAGAGGACATGTGCCAAGACCTGAGTGATCGGCCCTCAACCTGTCTGCAAACACCTGTCAATCTGCAACCCATTATTGAGCCCAAAGGAAGGGGAGCAGGCTGGAGGTGGGGAGATCAGAGGGATTCTCTTGGGTCAGGAGGTCTCATCTTGCCGGATAGCTGCAAGGCCACCTGGAACTCACACAACGGTGTCTTTCCTTCTGCACGCAAGGCACAAGTGCGTGCCACCCGCCCCTGCTAGCCCCCTGGCGACCCTGTGAGGCAGGCAGAGAACCATGTCATCTCTGCCTCCTAAATAAGCTCATTGCACTTTCAAGTATCTCTAGCCCTTTGGAACAGAAATGATACGCCAGGGAAGAGGTTCAGAAGGACACGGAACACCAAGACAAACCGCTGAGCAGCCCCGCCCCGCCGCTCTCCTCTGCTTTGCCTGTGCTTTCAGAGTTTAGAATTTACTCTCTCAGAAGGTACAGAATGCACTTCTGTACATTTGTGGTAACTCTCTTCCCTCACGTTTTGGAAGTGTCAGCAGTATACAGCATCGAATAGAGAAGCTACTGGTAAATTCAAAGGCAGCCAATAAATTACACCCTGTCAAGTGATCAGAGGAGCGCCCGGTGCCTGGCGCTGCGCAGGGCGCATATGGAGTCAGCTACCCAGTGGGCTCACTCATGCAGAAGCTGGAACCTTTGGGCCTCACTGCAGCCGGGGATGATAGAGGCAGGGAAGATGGGTGCAGGGAGAGGACATAGGGAGCCTGCCCAGCTAGATGGGGGGAGGGAGGCCAGGGGAGGGAAAAGGGCAAAGGGTAAAGGCCATGGAAAGGCTGACAGGGCAGCCAGGCACAGGGAACCAGAGAGCCCTAAAGAGGATGGGGAGGAGGCAGGAGCTTCTGGGGAAGGGACCAAAGCTCCCAAGTCAGCTGCCTCCAGGGCAGAGAACATTTCCATGAGCTCTCATGCTGCTTTTCAAAGGTCTGTCACTCTGCTCCGGCTGGTGACATTTCCACCAGAGCCGACATGTTAAGGTTTTGCTGATAACACAGCGACTGATCCACTTCAGTACCTCATTTAGAGGGGTGACTTTCCGTATTTTAAATAAATGAGGTTCCTAGATTCCAACACCCGTAACTTGTGTACAGCACCCAGAGCCCCTCTGGGAGGGAGGTTCGGATGGCAGACTCTTGTCCCCACTGGGAGTGGTCACGAACCAGTTAAGTGGCAGTGCCCCCAAGAAGCAGCCTTTGCAGCAAGTAGTTTAAATTCAGCTGATGGAGCGGAGAGGAAGTTGGAGACAGGAAACCATCTCTGAACAGCGCGCATTTACATTAGGAGGGAGCGGGCTGTCTCCCCTCCCTCAGCCTTCCCACCAGAAAGCTTCCTCTCCCGTCTCCATCCCGGGAAGACCGCAGAATCCCACTCTCAGCCTCTGAGTCATTTGCATAACGCATTTACATTTGAAGGGAGCTCACCGATTGGCAACTCTGGAAGCCTCGGTTTTCTACAATGGCAATTAGGAACAGAAATAGAATAACAATAGCGGTGGAAACACAGTTGCTGAGCTGTGGGTGGAAGAAGCAGAAAAATCTCTGTGTTTAAGCCTGAACTTGGAATGGTTGCAGGGTTAGACTAACCGGCTTTTGTTCTGGTTGTGAAGGCCAGTAGGGACCAAACCGGTTTGGACCAATGTGGGGCTCCCCATGGCAGGAAATGGGGTGGCACCAGTGGCAAAAGTCCAGGCCCAGGCAGAGACAGAGCCCAAACCCGGGGAAGTGCCAGCCAAGTGGTCCCCCCCAGGTTCTGGATGGGGGCCGGGATGGCAGGAAGCTGAGTGATGTGGAAGTGCAGGGGACTGCCAGATGCCACACAGAGTCCCCAAGGGAGAAAGGGCTGGGAGATGAGCTTGAAGTGGAGGGCAGGGCGGGGCGGAGCCAGGCTGTTCTCCTGGGGACAGGCCAGGGGAGCCAGGCTAGGCTCGCGGAGGACAGTAGGGTTCAAGGAGGCTGTTCTCCTGTGGATAGAGGGGACCAGTTCATCGCAAACACTAAGGCAAGGCCCTCTTCCAACCTGCCACTGGGCTCAGGTCCTCTGAGGACCTGGGCAGCACACAGCTGCTCAGAGATTTCTGGTTTTCCCTCCTCCTGAACTTCAGTGCCCCGCCCCGCGCCTCCCCCCCCAACCCCGCCACCCCTGGGAGGTGGTTGGGAGGCGGTCTCATAAGGTGTGAATGACAAGCCATGAGCCTGCCCAGGTGGCCAGGGCCAGGGCAGGCGGGACTCCATGGAAACTGACGAGGGAGGACAGGGGAGCATGAGTGTGGCAGACAGAGGGGCTCCTCAGGTTCCAGGTGATGTCAGAAGGACCAGCGGAGCTGAGAGACTGAGGCAGGAGCAGCTGTCTTAGATGGGCCTCCCGTTGGGGTGCAGCGACCACCTGAGACACTGGGGGCCTTGGGTGGAAAGGAAGCCTGTGAACCAGGTGCTAAAGTCAGTGTGGGACCACGGCTGAGGGTGTCTTCAGGTGACAGATGAGAGGGCACAGGGACAAAGCTCATAGGCCTTCAGGTTAAGGGACCAATACATGACAGAGGCGGACAGGATGACAGCTGGAAAGTGGCCCTGGAAGCCTGTGTGTCCAGGGACCCTTCTCCCTCTCTCCCCTGAGAAGGTGCTGCTCCAGCCTCGCTGCCACAAAGCGCGCCTTTAATGTGGGAAACGCTAACTTCCTGCTGGGGGTGCACCAGGGCCTCAGTTCTGATTTCAAGTTCAAGTTCTGTCTTCACCTGTCTTGGCTGGTTAGGCGACCTAATGCAAATGCCCCATCTTCTCAGGTCGGATCCTCATCTGTAAAAATGGGCATAACTTCGCTCTGGCAATCCTGGGGGAGGCGGCTCAGAAACCGCAAAGCGCTGTTCGGTCTGCGAGGCGTCCTTGGTTCCTGGGGGACAAAACTGCTCTGCACGGCACCAGGGCATCAGGAAGTGTTAGAGGCTTCTCATCAATGCATTCCTATGATAACACTGTTCGTACCGAAAGCCAGTGATTTTTCCAAGTGCTAATAAAAATAATTGGTAGGCATTTCTGCAAGATCCTCTGCCAAGGTGCCATAATTATTGTGAATATTGTAACGTGATATGAGAATATTGATATTAATGAGGATGTCACCAAAATAAAGCGGATCCCTAATTATACAAAGGAATGGAGAAATGCAAGAATGAGCACCCCGAAATCTTTCTCTGAGCCAGCACAAGGGAGGTTGATATGTGATGATACAACGCAAGAAGAACTGGACATACAGCATTTCCCAATCCATTACACAATATCAATAGGCCCGATTAAAATGAAAAGCATGTCTAAAATGTTCCTCGAAAGATGAAAATGTTTGAAATGGAAGCTACTCCCCCACCACAGTGAAATTGTCAAAACAAGAGCCCGTGTTGTGTTCAATGGATAGACAAATTAAGTTCTGTTTAAAAATCGGAGCAAGGATGGCTCCTTAATGGCGTTCTGAAGAGTCTGGTTAATGCAATGAGACATGGAAAAATAAAGAGGTGTAATAACGCAAGAGAGAAGAGATCATTGTTTGTACTTAACATAATGGAAAACCAGAATATGCAGAGGAACCACCAAAAATAATAATGTTTAATAAAGTGACTCAATAAAATGCTAGATTTGAAGTAAACACACCAAAATCAATAGGCTGCTCTCCGCAGCCACGAGCCAATTCAGTACACGCACAGACCCTGATCACCGAGTCGACCCCTTCCCCACGCGTGAAGCCCTTGGGGGGACACCCATTGAGGCATATGGGGTTGCTGTAAAGAACGTTTAAAAAAATCTTTACAAGGAAAATAAAAGAAGAACAAAATGGCAGACACAAGTCTGTCTATCGATCTATCCATCCACAAACTTGTGCATATATTCTTGAAGGAGAAGACAAAATATCATGTCTGGCAATTGAATAGGGTTATATAATCTGACCCGGAAAAGGAAGGATTGAGAAACACAGAGGCAGAACAACTGGCAGAGTTTGCCAGTGGTCAAAGGGCAGCTGGAGCCCATGGAGCTGACTAAGGGGTCAGCATCAACCCCTTAGGTTACTGGCCGTGGGGGTAACCATGCCTCCTACCCCTTTGAAGTCTCTTGCTGGGACAACCAGGGTGGTCTCCTGGCTGTCAGCGTCTGCCCTGACCTCTCACCCCTGACCACACAGCAGCCAGAGTGACCTCTTTAACCCATTTCAGATCTTTCCACTGTCAGATTCAAAGACCCTCCAATGGCTGCACATTTGTAGGGGGTTGAATTGTGTCTCCGCGAAAGGTACGTCCAAGGCCCAAGCCTCGTATCTGTGCAGGTGAGTAGACTGTGTCTATACAGATGTAATCAAGTTCAGGATCTGGACAGGAGGTCATCCAGGATCTGAGGTGGGCCCTAGTCCAATGGCTAGGGTCCTTAGAGGGGACGGACAAGGGACAGACACTGAGGGACACAGAGGATAGAAGGCCACCTGACCTGGTGGTGGAGTCTGCAGTGAGGCACCTGCCAGTTGAGGACACAGGGACCACCTGCACCTCCAAGAGTTGGAAGGGAGGCGGGGGGCAGATGCTCCTAAAGGAACTAACATGGGTAAGACTTTGATTTCAGACTTTCGGCCTCTGCCAGTGTGAGAGGATCTATTTCTGTTGTAGTCACCCAGTTGTGGTCACTTGTTACGGCTTCCCTAGGCAACCAGCCCACCACTTCCTACAGGGTAAGGGTCAGCGTCTGGAGAGACCCGCCTCGCTGGCCTGCAGACCGCCTCCCCTACTCCCATGTCCTCTCCTACCCCATCCCTCCTCACCGGTTCCAGCCGCGCTGGCCTCTGCGAGCACACCGGTCTGCCCGCTCCGCATGGCCTGGCCCTGCAGTCGGCCACCTGAACAGGGCTCCTCACACGTCCACCCATCTGGTCTTCACCATGTCTCCACCTCGGCGAGGTCTCCCCTAATCACCCCAACTTTAAATGGCGCCTCACCTGCCCTGGCCAGAATTCTGTATTCCCCTTCTCTGTTTTTCTTTTCCCCAGAAAAGCTCTCGTCATGTGGGAGATCACACAGTTTGTTTGTTGGTTTGTGGCCCTCCTCCTACTAAAATTGCTCAGCCATTTCAGCCAGGTCCTTCACGGTTGTGTCTCGGCACCCAGAAGAGTGCCCGCCACCGGGTGAGGACTCAGTGCGTGTTTGCTGAGTGAATGCGAATAGACTGAATTATGAGCAGGAATTTAATATACAGTAAGGCGAGCGTTACAAACCAGCGGGGGAGGATCAATTGACATACGATTTTGAGATATGGCACATTAGAGAAAAATTAATTTAGATACGCATCTTACCTTGTGTACTAAAGGAAAATTAAAGTCAAATATGTTTAAAAATTCATGGAAAAATTAGTGGAAGCTAGACTACATAGTACATGAGTCTTTGGAAGGATTGTAACTTTTTTTTTACACTTTTCCTTCACTCTATTCTTTATTTTTCTTTTTCACATTAAAAAAATTGTTGTTCAAATCCAGTTGTCTCCATTATTTTTATTGTTTTCAAGTACAGTTGTCATCCCCACCCACTCCCCCCGATTATAACTTTTAAAGAACTGAAGCAATCGAGGAAGCCACAAAGCTAATAGTGGCAGACTGAATCATTTAAAAATCCTTGCCTCCTTGGTTTCAATAAGAGTCAGGACTTGATGTTATTGGAGATCATTCCTAGGGGATCAGGCTGCTCCCAAATCTTAGGTCTTCCTGCTGT
The DNA here is from genome assembly GCA_004026765.1 of Micronycteris hirsuta. Classification (NCBI taxonomy): domain Eukaryota; kingdom Metazoa; phylum Chordata; class Mammalia; order Chiroptera; family Phyllostomidae; genus Micronycteris; species Micronycteris hirsuta. Next base: position 35,876 of record PVJI01007602.1, read on the forward strand.
GGATGACCTTCTGCCTTTGTTTACTCCTTGGTCAGGTGCACTATCCTTCCTTCCCACGGCCCAGATGTCCTCCTGGCCTGGGGGACCGTGTCCAGTGCCTGGATGTGAACACCTGAGTGGCCACTGCTCCTCAAGCACTTCCTGGGCATGGAACGCACCTGGATTCGGGTCACCAGCTACCTGTCAGGGACCCCTTTCAGCATCCTCAGACACAAGCATGGCCAGGTGGGTTCCCTGGGCTAGGCCTGTCCTCCAGGACCTATGTCCCAGCCCCGTCCACCCCCATCCAGGCCCTTTCCCTGAGCCACCCCAAACCATGCGCACGGCATGTAAAAGCAGCCGTCAGGCAAACTATAGTCTTCTGGACACATGCCCCTGCAGGTGACCTTGCCATGGGCCTGGGGATGAGGAGGGTCAAGTCCAGGTTAACTCGGAACTTCTCAGCGGGGTAGGTACTTTCTTTGGTGCTGCACAAGACCCACTCTGGCAGGTGGGGGAACCTGCCTCAGGACGCCCGTGGTTGGCATGACCGAACAGTGATTAGGGAGGGAGGCGCCAAGAGAACAGTAGCCGTCACGAGAGGAGTGAGGCTGGAGGTCGGTGCTGTCCCACATCACACCTCAAAGGCCTCGGCAGGCGGCAGGTGGGACCCAGCTCAGGGACCTAGTCCTAACTGGTAACTGTCTTTCTTCTTAAACACACTGCCAGCCTTGGGAGGGGGAGGGGGTAAGAAGGCACCTGCCCAGCAGAGGTGGGAGGGTTCTGCACAGTGGAAGGTTCCAGAACAGCCTTGCTCTCCCTGTGTAACTTGGATCAATTCTAGTCGCTACTTCAACAACCTGAGACTTACTAGGAAGCCTCACGCAGCTCACCTGCTCCTTGAGAATGACCCTGAAGGGGAGAGCCCGCCACCTGCCCTAGGCCCCGGCTCCGTGCTGCTGAACACTCGCTGTCCATCTACTGTCCCCGGCAACGCGCAACAGCGGGGCGGCTGGTGGGCTATTTTGGGGTGGGTGTAAAGTTCTGCTTCAGCAGGGCTACTTGTTTTCATTGCTGTCATGCCTCTTTCCTAAAGTAAGGAACAACTTCAGCGCTTTCTCTTCCCACCCTGCCCCGTCACCAGCTTTATTTCCCTTCTGGGCTTGGGTTTCAGGTCGTATTTCTTCAGGGACCAACAGAAAGGCTTTCCAAAGAGATTCCTAAACCTGAGATGTCAGTTCTACGATGATAAATATTACATGATAAATGATATTTTAAAAAAAATGCACTTGAAGTTTGTGAGCAGTGATGTTGATATTGCTGCCTATATCCGGGCCCACAGTGGGGAGGCAGAGCCAGGAAAGTGGGGGCCGGAGACCTCACTCTGCTCTCCCCCTCTGCCTCCGCACTGCCTTCTGGGGCCCTTCCTCAGGGGGCCCCTGCAGCCCCCACCCTGGTGCCCGGGGGCGGGGCTTGGCTCCAGGAAGCTTGGGTTCCTCTCCTGGGCCCCAGCTGTGTTGGTAGGGCGTGTCCACTTCAGGAGCAGCCCGGCTGGAAAGGGTGTCTGCCCACAGGATGAGTGTCCAATGGCGGAACGTCCGGCTTAGGAAGGCACCTGGTGAGGGCCGTGGTGTGCTGCCGGGCCTTTCCCGCTGCGTCCCGGCCCCGCCGCCCTGAGCGCGCCCAGTCTCGTCTGGGTCTCTCCCACCGGCACTCTGGCCCTGGTAACACGTGTGCTAGTGGTGAACGCAGAACGCGGGTGAGAGCCCTGGGCTGGGCAGGCACTGCTCTGGGCTGACTTCCACTGCTTGCCGGGTGGCCCGAGGTCAAGTGCGGGAACTGCTGGGGCCTCGGTTCCCTTCCCTGTAGTGGATGGGTGCGAGGACAGACAAGATCTGATTTCCTCCTGCTAAAATCCTCCGATTTGCACACAGGCATTTGTTCTGGAATGTTCAAATGCTTTGGGACTCCAACCAATTTGGTTTTATTAATGAAATTGTATTTCTTAGAAATATCACAAGAGCTCATCTATTTTTTACATTTTCTGATTTCTCCAGCAATTTATTTCTTTGCAGCTGTTTAAATCCGAACAGACTAAACCAGCAAGGGAGAAGAATCCCTCACACACACGTGTACACACATGCACACACATGCACACACACTGTCATGGATGTGAACCTGTCACAATCCAGTCACTCACAGTTTCAGAGCTTATCCACTATGTCCTTTGTGGCTAGGCTGTTTTTTGTTTTTTAATTTTTAAAATCATCTGAGGATGTGTATATTGATTTTAGAGAGAGAGGAAGGGGTGTAGAGAGAGAGATGAGGGGGAAGAAAGAGAGAAACATCTATGTGAGAGAGAAATTGATCAATTGTCCCCTATATGCACCCTAGACGGGATCAAACCTGCAACCTAGGTATGTGCCCTGCCCGGGGATCAAACCCGCAACCACTCAGAGTATGGACCCTGGCCTACGGAGCCAACTGGCCAAGGCCAGGCTGGTTTTCTTAAGAGACCGCCCGGTGTTGGAAATGGTAACTCCACATCTTCTGTTCCGTTTGGAGCCAGACCGTTTCCCAATTACAGCTGCTTCTTGCCAACAGGTTAAAAACATCTATCTGAGCATTCGAGGAAAGCACTGGTGAATTGCCCCCTAGGAGATAAACTAGTTAACAATTTGAAAAACAGAGCATCCAGTTAACAATCCCTAAGCCAATGTCAGGAGCAGAGAGATAGCAGGGACAGAATTTCCACGGGTGGCTTGTCCACGGGGAGTTTCTAGCGGCCCTACAGGAAAACAAGGTGTTCGGGGCTCCCCCACCCTTTCCTCTCCTCATGCCATCAGTTCACAGCAAACTAAACCACGAGGTGTTAAAGATGCCATACGACCTCGAGGTCACCAGCTTTTCACGAGCAGAGTAGCCACTGGAGGGGAAGGTGGAGGGCGGGACCTGGGACATGGTGGTCATGCGGACGCTTACAGTAAGTGGGGGAGGATGTTCTGGAGAACGAAAAGCATAAACCTGGCCAGTGGCATTGCTGGGGGTCCTCCTGGTGCCGGCCCAGGGTTCCCAGCCTCGCCTTCTGCCTGCTCCGCGCGTCTGCCGGCACGGCCTAGGTGGGCAGCTTTGCGGGGAACGGCCGCAGGGCTGCAGGGACAGACACATGGCCCAGTCCCAGCGCAGGCCACTTAGCTTTGATAACCTGGGAGCCTGTCCACCATTCCACCCCTGTCACAGGTCCTAGGAGAACTGGGCAAGGATGGCCAGCAGGAAAACAACGCATCTCCTCTATAGCATCTCGTCTCTGAAGGCGTCGAGGTCAGACTGAGTAACTGCCCGTGCTCACGCGCCTGTGGCCATCAGGATTGGTGTGCACACTTCCACACAGACCCCCACCTCTCTGAAGGACAGGACTGCGTGTCCCCCTCTCTCGCTCTCAAAGGCTGTCAGAGACTTGTTCCTATCCTGGCTCTGCCCCTTGCCCCCAGGCTCAGTTTGGGCCTACGACGTGCTCTGGGTTTTCTGTGTGGAAGGGAGACAGCTTGGCCCCCCAGCTCCCCTAGCCACATGCTGGTGTTGGTGGTGTTTGCTCCGCCTCCCAGTGCCCAGGGCAGAGGGTGGGGCTCTTAGTCCAGGGCTGTCTGTCACCTTGACCAGTAGCAGGCAGGGGGCAGAGTTCTCTAAATGACCTGAGCAAGAGATCAGGGACTCTTCTAAGACCTGTTCTTGCTCCCTTAACTTTCCCCCACGGAGCCCACGGACTGGAGGGCCTGTCCTCACTGACCTCCACGGCCCCCGCTCCGGCGATCACGAGGACCCATTCCTCCCGTCCTCCACCAGACCGCCCATCCCTGGCCTGTCATTTCACCTTTGTTTCTCCATGACCACAGACATCTCTTACCTCCTTATTCATTATCTCCCATATGTGCAGGCCTTGAAAGGAGAATTATGTTTACGCAATTACTAATGAGGAAATGCTAGCACATGAATTTCTCCTGGGTACTTCCAGGTTTTTAAAGCATAATAAGATGCACCTTTGGGTCCATTGTATGGAGGACACTCAGGTGTCAGCACCTCCCAGTTACAACGAACTCTGCTCGGAACTGGCCCGGAAGTCGGAGCCCTGCTGTACGTACAGTCCTGCTTTTATACCACATGCAGCGAGAGCTGTCAGTTGAAGTTGGTACCTGCACTTCTCCTACAGAGGCTCAAGGAAGACAGCGTGGATGGGCACCCCAGTCGGGGTTATTCTCTCCCTTCCACTGCCGACCTCATGAACAATTCAGCCAAAGACGTGAGCACCGAGGGCGGGAGTGAGTGAGTACCTTCTAACAGCACAGCCTGTTAAACCCGAAGGCCCCAGGAACCCAGTGCCTCCTCCCAAGGCTGCCAAGGATGGCGACCCTTGGTAATTCAGTTTGGGGGTCACGGAGACACCCAATCAGGCCGACGCAGACGCATGGACGCTTTCTCCGTAGAAGGGAGAGTAGGCAACGACCCTAAACGTACAGACAGAGATAAAGTTTCAGAAGCTCCAATAAAAACCTTGTTATTCCAGTTCTTTTCTAGTGCCTATGATTTTTAAAAGTAGCAAAATGCACTGCTCTGCCCCCCTAACTGCAGAGGCAGCGGAAGCAGGGTGCTGCGGGCCCATTCGGTGCCTGAGGCCCTGGCGTTCCAGCGGCCGACGCAGTCGGGGCGAGCCCAGCGTGGCTGTCTTGCCACCGGGCAGCCAGCGGGCAAAATAAACTTCTGTGTTTTGCTTCTTGTGTTTAGAGGGTTACGTACGATGCGAATTCTGTCTTAGGGCACATTTTGGGGAAGCCACTGAGGGGCTGTTGTCTTGCTGTCTCTCTGTCCTTACTGCTCAGTACTGTGTGCGGACTTGTTAGCTGTCACGATGACTCATTGGAAGGGGGCAAGACAGGGTAACTAGTTTTCGTGGGCACTACGGCGATTAAAAATGTTTGTCACCTTGTGGCCCCCTTGGAAAGGAGCCACGGATCACTCAGCGACGGGTGGTCCCAGCTGTGCTTTAGGGGCTCGCCACCGACCCACTCTGGGGTCGGAACCGTGCATGGGGAAGGAGAGTGGGTTGCCTGCCCCGACTGTGCCGTGACTCGCCTCAGCCCAGCGAGCTGGCACCGCTTCCCTTCCCCGAAGTGGTTTGGCGCGCCAGGACTCTCTTCTCGGACTCAAACTTCAGTCTGCACTGAGGAGCCGCCCCGGAGGCAGGCCCCCAGCCCACCCCATCCCTTACACAGGGTTCCCGCACCGTGACCTCCGCTGCTCGGGGCCCTCGGAGGGGGGGGGGGCCCGTCGGGTTGCTGGGTGTGCGCCCGGCACTCAGCGCGCTCCCCACAGCCCACAGAATTGCATCTGCTTGAAGCCAGCGGTGTGGACGCTCCTGCCGGCTTTGGGCACAGGAGGCCCGCTCGGTTCTGGGCTCTCCGGACCCTCCTTCTAACCTGGTATGCGGTTAGCTTTTATCGCAAGCTAACAGGTGGAGCGGGCCATTTTTGCTAATGTTTTGTGCAAATGGCAACATTCAGTAAAATTACGATAACTTTAGTTTTACATATTTTTTCAATGAAACTTTTTGTGATTTACTATAAAATGTATACTGAATTATTTTTCTTAAATTTTAAACAGACAAATACTGGAAAACTCACTGGAAATCGAAATAAAAGTAATAAAATATGTAAAAATTCCGATTTATTGAAAATACTTTGGAAAAAAGTACGTAAAATGCGTAAAAAAAGAATGAAGTTTTCTTTCTTAAACTTCATTGTAAAAAAAGAAGAATGAAGTTTTAGTAGTGTTTTTTGTTGTGTTAATCATATGTAAAAAAAGAAAGAATGAAGTTTTAGTAGTTTTTTTTTGTGTGATAATCGTTAAAACATACATACATAATTTACCATTGTCTGTGTTAAAGAGACCCAAATTTTGTCCTTCGGAATTCATATATCTGCATGTTAGCATCCCTTTAGAGCAATAAAAAAGTATAAAAATAAATGTATTTATACGTTACCCGTATTCTACTGCTAGTCTACAAAACACGTATTTATACGTGTCCCGCACTCCACCAGTCAACGTAAAACGTATAAATACGTTTCCCGAATACAATGTGCTAACAGCCTCACGCCTGGAGCCAGAACCAGTCTGTGGCCTGCTTGGTCACCAGGCAAAGGAAGCTTCCCATGGGTCGTAGGAGCTCATTGGCGCCGGCGGCCGCAGCCAAACTGAATAAACAGAGATGGCGATTTGGGGTAGTGGGCACCTGCTCTGTTTTGTTTTTCCAGTGGACAGTCTCTATGTTTGAAAAATGGTTCGTGTTTTCAGATCTCCTGAAACCATTAGTCATGTCGTTTGCACGCGTTGGGGTGTAATGAGAAATTTGAGTTTGAGGGCAACTTCTGTCCTACGGGCAAAATTATAATGACTCGGAAACTTTGAGTGGACCCTTGGCTCAGCACACAGGCCACCAGAATGATCGATTTTCAGAAAGGAGGTGTCTGGAGAAAATTGTTTTCTTTTATAAACGTGCTTCTTCTTCCTGCTATGGCTACGCAGACACCATAGAGGGAAAAGCCAAGCGACTTCCTAGGTGCCAGATCCTCGGAGTTGGCCAGGTTCTCTGCGGCCTTGACCTGGCTGACAGCCGGATTCTTTTTCTAGAAGTGAATACTATGGCCATTGCTTATTGAAGACTGTTAGGAAACCCAGTGGTTGTAAGATGTCAAGCAGATTTTGGGATTAGATTCGGACTTCGATGGGGGGTTGGGGATTCTGCGGCCTACTGGGACAGGGAAGTGGGGTTCAGGGTGCCCGACATCCTTCAGATAATCCCCCTGGGGCAACTGGTCCTGAGAAAGTCACTTTGCTTCCCGGAATACTGTGTTTATGAGAGACTATTTCTATCAATGGCAGATATAAGAATAAGTGAGAAATGTGGTAGCAAACTATCATTTTTTTTTTTTTTGCACAGAGAGTATGCCATTACCGATGGAACCCTGGATGTGCTGCAGGGCGCTGAGCAGGCCCGAGACAGTGAGGTTTTCAGCGGAGAGAGGTCATGAGCCATGGCTGCAGGAAACTCTGCAAACAGCGGCAGTGAGCAATGCGAGCTTTCATTGTCAGTGACAGCCGAGTGCACAACAAAAGGGCATATTTTTCCTGGGGGCACATGACTGTGACAGTCTCCTTGCCCCGTCCGCACCCCCACAATGGTCAAAACTGCTCGGCCTGGCACCGCGGGGCCCTTCCTTGCCTTCTCTGGCTGCCCTTCGGCCCCGGGGTGCTCCGTCGGGGGCTGGAGGGCGAGTATCTTGGGCCTGGTTTCCCAGGAAGGCTGGGAGGAGAGACAGGGGTGAGGGGGGTCTGTAAACACCGATCTGCATTTCCTCCTGTGCCAATGTCACAGCAGTGAATCTTGAGAAAGACTCTGGTTCTAACATGTCAAACAGAAAACAGGCTCACGGGGGGAAAAGTAAGGAAAACTTGCCGTCGAATCTGATGGGAGTGGGGGCAGGGACCTCTGCGGGAAAGGGGACAGGCTCTGGCTCCTTTACGGGTGAGTGGGGACAACGCCAGGAGCCAGCGAGGCCCAATGGTGTGGTTGCCGCCACTACGTGTGGACGTTGGTCCCAGAGTGTGTGTTATGGCGGGGAGCCCCCCAGGGGTGACACAGCTTCACCCCGAGGCTCCCGGAGACTTTCCGGAAGTGCTTTTTAGGGCGCGCTGTCGGAAGACGAGCGTGCTGGTGGCACCCATGGTTGTGATGGGGACGATCCGCACTGACTGCTCCGTGCAGGATCCCGGTTCCGCTCCCGAAGGTCCCAATGTATGTGGTAGAGTCTGCACAATGGTGGCAATGTAGCATTTCTGTTCTTAGGAGGTAAACTCCATCGCAGCTTGCCGTATTTCTCAAAGTTTACTTAGTCATAGTGAACTGGGACCAGAGGTGGATGGTAGCCAAAGCGGGGATGGGATGCAAGGAGCTGAAAGGAAACGTATCCTGGGTTCAAGCTTTCATAGTGGATGGAAAATACGTGGGAGAATATTTGCAAGAGGAAAATACTGAGCATCTTTTCAGGCAGATGGCTTTGGCGGGGCAGCGGAGGGGGCAGTATGAGTCGAGGCATGTCCACAGTAGCATTTCTTCAGTGCAGTATTTTCATTGAATTACTGAAATAACCAAGCAATGAACAATGCTGATTGTGGTGTTAGGTGAACCTTCTGGATGACTGTCACTTCTCAGTTCAAGCCAGGGTACCGGGACACTGTGTTCTTGGAGCATACTAACACAGCCCCTTAAAGACTCCCCTTATTCTTTTGCATCTCAGTTGGGCCCTTGGCCACCTGCAAAGGGGCTGCCATTTGCAAAGCTCCATCACGTGGTATTGCCGCGGACACTGCCTCTTACCACGCGGAAGCTGGTTGGGGACATTTGCTGGGGTTCAGTCTTAGGAAGAATGCCGTTCTCCTCAGGCACGGTGTGATTCTACCCTCCTACTTTCTCACAAAAGTGTTGTAATGGACCATCTTACTTTTTTCCACCTGCATTTTTTCCCTTTGGTGCTGGGTTTCTATTTTTGACTTTTGTTGTGTATGCTGTTGCTTAATGCCGTTTCAAATCCTTTGTGAAAAGAAGGGAGAAGTGCGTATGTGTAAGTATGGAGTGACTATTTTTATGTAAGTGATGGCTTTCAACTTCACTTAATTATTCAAAAGCCTCCCCAGAGCCCCTCTGAGAGGGAGGGCTCCGACTCCACGCAAGGCTACGTCCCTATCTTGTGGCGCTGCCGTGCTAGTTGGCTGAATCTTCCAATTACCAAGCGAACAGCAATATAACTATTCTATCTGTGTGTATTATAAATGCCTATTGCAGACGGTCATAAATATGATGAAGACAACAGCCCCGGGTGAGGGCGGAGAGTGCTCTCCCACCTGCAGGTCTGGACCATGGTTTTGGATGCGGTGGCCAATGAACACCTCCCTGGGGAGGTGGTGTTTGAGCTGCCGTCAGACTGAAGAGGAGGAAGGAGCTGTGTACAGAACCAGGGCAAGAGCGTTCCAGACAGAGGGTGGAGCAAGTGCAAAGGTCCTGCGGTAGGAGCAAGCTCAGCATGATTGAAGAGCAGCAAGCCATGCAGAACTGAAGGATGCTCAAGGAATGAGAAAGAGGAGATGGAGCCAAGGACTAGAGAAGGGCCAGGTGATGTATGTCTTGTATCCAACGGTAAGGCCACTGAAATTTATTCTATGTGCAGTGGGTGTCATTGGAGGGGTTTCAGCAAGGGAGTAAGAAAATCTCGACTGACTTTCAGAAAGACCATTCTGGCCACTGAATAGAGAATGGACTACAGTGGACAAAGAGGGTCTTCTTATATGCAGTTGTGGCCACCCAGGTGAGAGGTTAGGGTGGAAGAAGGAGTGGTCAGACTCCGCCAGTGACAAGGTGAAGCCCTGACCCATCACTGTAGCATCTGGGTGGGGGAGGGGAGGAAGGGAAGGCTTCAGGATACCCTCGCAGGTCTTGCTAAGTGGGTGGATGGTGGTCCCATTAACTGGATAGGGGCTGAAGGTGCCCAAGGGCCAAGTCAAGTGTTGTCTTGACTACATTCCATTCAACAGGCTATGGTGCCATCAGAGCAGCTGTTGACATTTGAGCTAGAAGCCCAGAGTAGAGGGTGGAACAGGGTCAACTAGGGGATCCATGGGCATACAGATGGTGTCGAAGGCTTCTGTATGGGGGCACCAAGGGGGTGCCAAGGGGGCGCCAAGGGGGCGCATACAGAGGAAGACTAGAACAGGCTGAAGGTAGACATCCTCCACCCTCCGGGCCATTCTGTTTCCTTGGAGACAGCCCCTACAGCGCTGTTAACGGGGCTCCCCACAGCTGCGTGGAGACCCCTGGTCTGGGTGGCTGGCCATTTTTGGAATGAACAAAGTCTTACTTAGTTAGAATCTTCCCTGGTTGATATTAGAAGCACCCCCGGTCTGATAATCTGCTCAATTAAATTTAGCTTTCAACTATAATTATAATTCAGATAGAATTGTATGTTTCTGATGGAGCAAGAGTTTACTGTACAGAATTGATTTGAGTTAAAAAGTGCTCCCAAAGTAGACTCTAAGAGAGCTAAAGCCGTGATAATGAACTACCGAACGCATGGGGCCCCCTCCGGTAAGAATATCTGCCATGACTTCTTGTTTTACTTTGTTTACAATTAATTGTTAATGTATAAAATGTTTGAAATGAATATTGTTTGTTGGTGAGCATGGTCTGGGACATGGAAACTGACTTAAAGATCAGACTTTAAAAAATGCTGACGGTAGAAAATGGCAGAAGGAAAGGGGTCTTGTCTGCCTCGCTCCCTCTCTCACCCAGGGCAGTTAGCCCCTGTGCGGGCGGGTTAGCAAAAAGAGAAACACACCCGAGAATTTATTCTCCTCCATTAAAACCTCTGCAATTTTTTATAGCTCCGCAATTTCTTAGTGGCTACAATACTTTTTGTGCCAAAGTTAAAATCTCCCTTTCTGACACCATTATTGTTCAAGAAAAACTTCCATTTTAGCACCGTGCACTTTCACTCTCCCCAAAGATTACATCAAAATGAAGAATTGGTTTGGCAACCTAACATGCCGGCCCCGTTGGAGGATGGATGCGTTGAGAATTGAAGCCATATTTCACGCCGCCCTAAATGAGATACTCAGAGTCCCCATCCAGTGCTGGGCTTCTCGTTTCCGGGGCTGGGCCCCGCCCCGCTGTGGTCACATGGCAAGCCACGTGGGTGAAATACAGTCGGGGCTGGGTAGTGTTTTCCCAAGCACACACCATAAACAAGGCGGAATTTCTTTTGTAAATGGAAGCCCATGACAAGGGAGGGCAGGTCATTTCTGTGCAGCGTGGGCTCTTAAATTATCTGTGCGAGAGTACGGGCGGCGGTGCATGTCAGTGTCTAAAATGTGCACGTTTTCAGTCCCTCTGGCCCAATATTACTGAGTATTACCAAAAAGACTCAACGACTGGAAGATGGATCCTTGGCTAAGCCCATACAGAAAAGGGCGGTAAATCAACTCTACCAAAACTGAATGCAACTGAAAAAAAAAAAAATCAAGGAAGAGATCTAAGAAAGGAGTTTTTCTTTCAGAAGAGGGGGAAAAAAAAAAAGAAATGGCTTAAAGCAGTTTAGATCAGTGGTATTAAACGAAATGGCCCATCTCGTTCTATCAAATGAAATGGAGAATCCGTTGCGGATTAGCGTACTCTGGCCTTGTTGGAAATGCAGCCGTACGTGGTACTACACACACTGACCTTTGAGAACCACTGAATGAGTGTACAAATGTCACAGCAAAGAAAAACAAAACCCTTGACTAGTCAAACTAGAGACTCCATGCGTGAGGACGCCGCGTTAGACTCTGGCACACCGGTGCGTGTGTGCGGGGTCTCTGCTTTCTCTGATTACGCACGGCTTCCCAGGCAAGTTGGACGCCAGTCCCATGCCCTGTGCGCTTAGCCAGCGGGAGAGAGGCGGGCCTCACCGCTCCAGCTACCGGTTCCCGGCGGCTGGGCCTTGGGAGCCCTGATTAAATCTCTCTTTTAAAAAAAAAAAATCAACAATTAAGACAATTATTTTTCTTCTAAATAACTAGACTTTGATCAAGTTGGCCTTTTCGAAGGCTTTGACTGAAGTTTCCTCCTTTCCTAAGCACCTGTAGCTGTTTTAAAGGACGAACAGACATGACCAGGTGCGGGACCTGGAGGAGACCCCTGGGATGGGTTAGACGGGGATGGGGACCCCAGGGTGAAGAGTGAAGGTGGTCCACCCTCCCACCTGGCCACATGGTGCGACATGCTCCTGTGTGTATGTGAGCATGTGTGTGTGTAACCTCTCACGGTCTACACAGCTGTAGAGATGAAGAGAACTGTTTCTTCTGACAAACACGAAAAGGGACTTGAGAGCTTAAATGTATAATTAAGACCTGTTGGAAGCTCCTCTTGGGGGCACGCACACCCTTGCTGGATCTGGGAGCCACATGCAGCATCCACAGGACCATCTGTGCACTTCATGGGTTTGTACGAAGGCCACCTTGGTGCCAGGCACGGGCCAGCTCCCTGTCCTCATGGGACTTCGGTCCCCACAGGGACAGTGTGTGGCTGTGTCAGCTACAGCCAGCTGCAGAGGGACGTTTGTTGAGCAACAGGGCCGTGGCTTCCACACATGGAGAGCGATCAATGGCACCAACCACAGACACATTGTCTAAGTGATGGCTGGGGACACAGAAAGCCCAGCTCAGGGCCCCCTGGGTCAATGCAGCGATCCAAACAAATACAGGCCTGTTGTGAAACACTAACCAAAAAGCCCACTTCGGCAAGGACGCGCTGTATCGGCAGGGGGAAAAAAGACAATTGTTTTCCAACTAAACGACCAGCCAAACAATGCTCATTGCAACTGCAATTTGCAATTCATGATTGAAACCCATTTAAATGTTGGCTCAGGTCTGAACTCATTTGAACACAAGGAAAGTAATTCCCTGTAATATCTGAAGACATCATCTTCTTCTCAAGTAAAATGCAAAAAAAAAAATTTCTTTTTGCTGGAAGCCAGAAAACATTTGTTGCTGTAAGTGACGCAACTGGATAATCTGTTAAGAATTCTAAAGGTGCTGTGGCTTAACCATATTTAATTTTGCTACAGTTACTTTATTAACTGAATCCATCGGGGCCGAAACATCCTGGATGAGCAATCCCCATTTTCCTTATTTGTAAATGTTTGCTAAACCATGGGAAATGTGATATTCTCACAATGCCCTTCTGTGCCAGGTGATAAAAATAGTGTCTCTTTGGGCTGTTATTAGATGAGACATTTGACGTAACCAGAGGAAGATAATTGAGCCCTGTAAATCATGAAGAAGATGCTGCAGTGATTACAGTCGACCAGTCACCAAGGGACACTTTCTGAATGCACTTGAAATTGCACTGAGCAATGTGTTGGGGGGGGGGGGGGGAATCGATGTTGCTCTATTAGGTAATTTTCATTTGTTATAAACACAATACACGGTGACATTAATTAATAGAATAATGGCGCTGATATATCTGTTAGTGATTAGCTTTTAGTACAATTCATCAGATGATTATCATTTACCCAAACACTGTCAGGAGAAGGAAGATGAAATTTCGACTCAGCTGTTCCCATAGGGCAGAAGAAAAGATATTTCACTGTGAATAAACCTAATTTAATTTTCTGACTTTTGATCCCACGTCTTTTGTTGAGGGGATGAAATCAGTCACCATAGCTCAAGGAGAAGTTAAATCATTTGTTTAGATCTTTGGCTAACATAATTGGTCAAAAAACGATCTTCAACTTGAATCCACCAAGCAGGCATAGATGGCCATTTGAGTCAGTGTCCGCTCTCACCTCTCCCTTCCTGCCTTCCAGGTTCGTTCGGAAATGGATCCGAATGTCAGACACTCCTGGCCAGGCTGTGCTTTGCTGTGGAATCACGATTCTCAGCTCCTTTCCCTTGCCCCCATCCCTGGTGTAGGTGCACTCCCTAACCTTTTACCCGCGGTTCACCTTGCTTTCTGGTTCCCAACCAGAGGCTGGAGTCCAGGCCCCCCACCTTCATCCACTTCAAAGGCTGACACTGTGCCTGACCTCAGGTTGCTCACCAGGAAGTCCCCCACCCCGCACATTTGGTGGCTCCTAGCTTGCTCCCTGGCTTTGGCCCTTCCTAGGGTGACCCTGAGCACTCTGGTTCTCCAGTTGCTGGCTCACTTGCCTTGTGCCTGACCCGACGGACCAATGTCCCCTCTCACACCAGGTCGCGCTGGGAGGTGCGCGAGGAAGTCGCCGGGAGGCTTGGCTGCATCACCCCCGACGGGACTGGCCGAATGAGCAAGGATGGACTGTACACACTGTTATTTTCTGTTGAAAGTTGGAATGATCATAAAGTTAAAGACTTTGTTCTGTATTGTGATCTTTAATCCATTCCAGTTTTCTTCACGTGAACATCTAATACAGGCCTGAGAAGATAAAGTGAGATTGTGTCAAAATGTAACTGTCCAGTTGGATATTTCATTGATTTCCTCCCAATGGGAACACACACACTTAAATGAAACATTTCCAATGGATTGGTTTGACACTGGCTGTCTCCTTTTTATTTCTCTTATTGAGTTAATGGCATTTACGTGGTATGTAAATGCAAGCTTCAAAATATCAAACATCAATTTTTCTGTCATTTCTATTAAGAACTAAAGAAAGATTGCCGGATAAATATATCAAAGACATTCTTAGGTTGCCTTTCATACGGAATTAGAAAACATTTTTAAAAATGCAACTTTTTCTTTTGTGAAACTTCAGCTAGACATCACGAGAGATCTTTCTGGAACGTAAAAAAGGAACACAAGGACGAGTCCCAAACTAACAGGTATGAAGAGAGCCTGTTCTAGAACCAGTTCATCGAGGGGAAGTAACTTGCTCCAGGTCACCGGGCAACCCGGGGCAGAACCAGGATGTGAGGACAGACCATCCTCGGGCACCCTGGCCTGGCCCTGTGTTGGGCGCCTCCCCGTGGCGCCCGCCGGGAGTGCTCAGAGGAGGGCCACACACGTGACCTGCGGGCTCTGGGCTGTGTGGCTCTCACAGGTAAAGAAGCCTGACCTTGTAAATGCCTAAAAGCAAACAGGAGCAAAAATGAGAGAAAGAGGTGTTTAGGATTATTAATCAGAATCACACTAAGAGCACAGCCCAAGAAGACAGGCTGTGGGCGATGGCACAGGGACAGAGAGGTGACTGGTTAGGTGGAGTTACAGGAGGGAGGGGCCACAGGTGACTGGACAGCACTTTGCCGGTCAGAGAAGCAGTGGATGTGGCTGGAAAGACACGCTGCTGTACCTGACCCTGCCCCCGCACCACCCTGGCTCTCAGCCGCCTTCCTCGACAGGTTTGGGAATCAGCACTTCGTAGGACAGGTTGTAAGGAGGGCTTCATGGAGGAGGTGGGAAGGTGTTTTACCCTGAACAGCCAAATTTTTCCTACATGTTTTAAAAATATTTCTGCTCTTTTCTTAAATTTCCTCTCCCCAGCACAGCTTCCCTCCGCTGTGGATTTCCCCCTTAACGCACCTGCACCTCCACCCCAGTCTTCTGACTGTTCCTCTGCACGAGAGCCTGGCAGGGTCTCCCTGAAGGCTGGAAACATAACAGCACCTCGAGGCTCAACCCGTGCTGTGCCGCTCGGTCATCGCCACCACCCGGAGAGAAGATATTATAGCCTCGTTGTATAAGTGAGGAAAATAGTCAGAAAGAATAAGTGCCTTAAAGTCATTCATGGGGGAGGGCGCAGATTTTGAGTTGAAATTTGAAAAGCTTTCTTTCAATCCCTAGACGTACACTTGTCACCGGCTATGTGGTGACCACTCAGCCAGTGGCTGTGGAAACAGACACAGGCCACCATCTTCTGTCGGCCAAGACAACAGAGTGTCTTGTCGGCGGTCACACATTCAAAGTGGGGTTGAGGCGTGAGGCCAGTCAAGTACGAAGGACAAAGAAGCAAGGATGACTGATGGAAAGACAGGAGAGACGATGGTTGGGGGGAGCTTTCAACAGAAGAGAAACACTCTGGGAAGTTTAAATGTTCTATAAATACTGAGAAAAATTAAGATTGAAGTCAAGGGACCTCTCAGAAGAGTCGTTCTGGGTGTAAGGAGAGAGGCTGACAGTCCTTGGCGAAGCTGTCGGAAGGGTTTCTTCTCTGTTCTGAGTCGACCCGTGGCCCATGGGCGGCCATGCCCAGTGTGGTGGCTGGGACAGAGCGGCATGTGCAGATCAGAGTGACAGCAGGAGGAGCCTGTGCCAGACCAGTTCTTCTTCCTCTGCTCCACCGGCTCCTGCCACAGCCCTGCCCTGGAGAACCAGGTGCGGCTTCGGTCCTGCCCTGGGCCCACACTCCCGCCCTGCTGTGAACTGCGGCTGTAAGTGGGGGATCCCGCGAACCAGGACCGACCATGTGTGTCTCTAGAGGCAAGCTTTGAGTTCCAGATTGACTACATTTTGTTATTTACTCTTTTGTACAAAACTCACCCCTTGAGACAGCTTCCTAAATCAATATGTATTTTTGGGTGGTATAATGGGGTAAAAGAGGGAGCAATGGAGAGCCTTCTTAAATAAGGGAAATATGGAATTTTAGGTCATAAATTCAATTGCAGAGTAAAATGAACCCACATTTTAGTCTATACCCATCGAGCATTTGCTCTTCCCATTAACCGGAAGGGAACTGTAATTGCGATCTTACATAAAAGGTTTGGTAAGACTGCCTTCCACAGCTGTTTCTTCAGGCGCACACTTTATTTCAGTGATCGGTGAAAGGATTTTAGCGGCATGTAAAATGCATACATCTTGTAGCAGGAATAACCAACACTCGGAAATATAAATAAAGCCTTTTCTCATTGACGTCAAACAGGACAACGGTTGCAGGCAGCCACATGCTTTTCCCAATGATGTGGCTGAGAATGCCGTGCAGAACAGGCGGTAATAACCTATTAAATTGAGTAGTGGGGGCCATTTTGTGGCAGAGTTTTTACAAAGAAAGAGTTTTCCAGAGAAAATAGGTTATAAAGTGATTAATTTGTGACCTTACACTAATGTAATTTATGGCGTTTCAATTTCTTTTCATAGCAACTATTTTATGGGAACAGAAATAAGGCGCTAGAGACAGTAACCGGAATGACAAAGGGACCCCTCCAACTCACTTTGTCTGGAAAGGACATTATTGTGTTTTTGAATAATGTTACTCCTAGCCTTCATTTATTCTCAACAAAAGTCAAGCATTTTTGTTTAGCTCAAGCAAAAGAAAAAGAGGAACCGAAGCTAGAATTGCTCTGTATTTAATAACATCTGCTCAAATTAGCTATGTTGGCAGAAAGAGCAGAAAATATTCACTCACTAAGGCAAAAATCCATTTATGTAGGATTGTATCTACTCAGAAAATAAAACTCCTGTGAATCAGGTTGCATGCAATCCCAATATAATTTTATGAAACCATCACATGACCAAAATTTGCAGTGTCAGACTAAAGAGATGGAAGCAATCCCCCAAATAAAACATCCCATCAACCAACAAAGACATATGTTTAAGGCCAATAAAATCCACCATGCTGACTAGTGAGAGGAAGTACCTCCCCATTGTTGTATGTCCAAACCATCTCATCTATAATCCACCAACCACTCAACACCCCCTGGGAGGGAGACAGCAAATGCCTGGCACAGATTTACACACCCACCACCACCTCTTGCCACCCTCACAGTCTCTACTACAGACATTTTTGATTGGCTCTTTATTGATCTGAGGGTGTGCAAAGGACCCAGAATCATGTCGCAGCCACACCGCCAGTCAGTCAGAGTTAGAAAACGAGGCGAATTTCGTTTGCATCTATGGAAGATGAAATCCTCTAATAACCTCTAATAATCCTCTAACTAATCAACCGGCAAATATTTATGGAGTGCTCAAATAATAGCCAGGCTTAGGCATCCATAGAGGAGATTCCACTCAGTTTCACCTGTCACAAATATTAATTTTCAGAAGGAGAGAGAAGCCAGAAAAACACAAGTATACATAACTAAGTCACAGTGACAGGCAGCTAAGAGGGCATCTGGATGCCGGAGCCGTGAGCTCCAGGTGGCGCCAGGAAGAGGAGAAGGGCGAGCAGCGTTGCTGGGGAACCTCCCTGGGGTGGCGGGGGGGAGTACATTGGGTATGAGGAGAAAGGGACGCGCTTGGCCAACAGGAGGATGGCCCTTTGACATGTGACGCCCTGACATCTGTGCGGTGGCTGCCATGTAATAGTTCCAACGGGATTCACAGCCATGACGGCCTGGGAGGCGGAGTTAAAGAAGGGTACCATAGACAGATCAGTGCCTGGAAATCCGTTCTTTAAAAAGTAACCTTTGGGAAAGTGGAAAGTTTGCAGGTTTTCCCAAAGCTTTTCCTTCACAGGCAACATTTGATGATAACAAACGACCAAACTGAACTCTCCATCCTTGCCGAGGGCAGACTTTAAGAAGGAAACTATACTCGAAGTATCCCTTGGAGGACAGTAGGAAATGCTGAAAAATTAAAAACGAATCTCTATAATATGGATATTATAACCTTATGAAAGCTTATGAAATATTCCAGAGAGAAACACCTAAGAGGAAATGAACAGTGTTTTTGGTCTTTTCTCTCTGGCTCCGGTAAGCTGTTGAATTTTAGGTACAGCGTTTCCTTGCTGGTCTCCGGACACTGATGGAGGACACAGGCGTGGAGTGGCAGTGAGGAAACCCCTTCTCAACGTGGGAGGGTCTTGAGGAATTTGGAAGCAAATATTTCATATTTTATGCATTTAAAAAAATATGCTGGGGACATAAATTTTCTAATCCCCCAAATCACCTCCATGTATGCAAATGCCTTACCTTTATGGAGGGCAGCTATGGACATAGACAAATTGAGAAATTATTTTAATTGAGCCTCTGTCTCCAGAACATTCTATTAGGCTTAATTCACAGAGATGGGATATACTCTTCTATGCTTTAAGATTTTCAGAATGCAGCCTGCAAAAGGGGAAATACTGTGAGTCCTGGGTGCATTACAGAGCAACAGGAAACACGGGGCTTTGAAAAGCTCAGACCAGGCTGGAAACATCTGCCCTGCCCTCTCACTTCCTGTTAAGGTGGGATAGGAGAACCCCTTCATTTTTTAAAACTATATTCTATTTATCAAATTAGTAATTTTGGAAGATTGTATAGTAACTATTCGAGTAAATCAGCAAAAGAAAACCTCTTCTGTTGACTGTTGGGTTTATGGTAAGCTCTCTCGCAGGCAGCCAGCATAGCTGAACCTGCCTCAAGTGACGAAAGCCCGACAGAAAACTCTGTCGATTCTCTTATGCCTCTATTGTAACAAAGGGGCCAGCCCTTGTGCTAGCTTCCCCCCAATTTATTTATTCCTCAATTTTTAAAGTTCCCATCTCTCCCACCCCTTGGATCATCAGCTAGTTCCTTATATCTATAAATCTGTTTCTATTTTGTTCTTTTTGTTTTGTTTTGTCTTTAGATTCCACATGTAAGTGAAACCATATGGTGTTTGTCTTTCTGTCAGATTTGTTTCACTTAGCATAATACCCTCTGGGTCCGTCCGTGTTGTCACAAATGCAGGACTTCATTCCTTCTGTTGTCGTTGCTGAGTAATATTCCATTGTGCGTATGCACTGTATCTTTACCCACTCATCTACTGATAGACACCTAGGTTGCTTCCAAGTCTTGGCAATTACTAGTAATGCTGCAATAAACATGGGGGTGCAGATGATCTTTTCAATTAGTGTTTTTGTTTTCTTTGGATATGTAACCAGAAGTAGAATTGTTGGGTCATAAGGCAGATCTATTTTTAATTTTTTGAGGTATCTCCCTATTGCTTTCCACAGTGGCTGCACCAATGTGCATTCCCACCAACAGTGCAGAAGGGTTCCCTTTTCTCCACATCCTCGCCAACACTTGTGTTTTGATTTATTGATGGTAGCCATCCTGACAGGTGTGAGGTGGTATTGCATTGTGGTTTTAACTTGTGTTTCACTGATAATTAGTGACACTGAGCATCTTTTCATCTTTTCATACAGATGGTCTATTGGCCACCGGTATGTCCTCTTTGGAAAAGTGTTTGAGTCAGGTCCTTACCCATTTCTAAAATTAGATTTTTTTTGGGGGGTGTTAAGTTGTATGAATTCCTTATATATTTTGGATATTAACCACTAATCAGATGTATCATTTGCAAATACCTTCTCCCATTCAGTCTGTTGTCTTTTTATTTTGTTGATGGTTTCCTTCACTGTGCAAAAACTTTTTAGCTTTTGGTTTTGTTTGTTTGTTTGTTTTGTGGCTCTTGTCTGAGAAGATATATCCAAAAAGATACTGCTAAGAGCAATGTCAGAGAGTTTACTGCCTCTGTTTTCTTCTAGGGTTTTTTATGGTTTTGAGTCGTACATTTAAGTCTAATCCATTTTGAGCTTGCTTTTGTATATGGTGTAAGAAAGTAGTCTAATGTAATTTTTTGCATGTATCTGCCTAGCCTACCCAATACCACATATTGAAAAAAACTATCTTTACCCCATTATATATATTCACCTCCTTTGTTGTGGAGTCATTGACTGTATAAGTAAGTATTTATTTTGGGGTTCTCTATTATATTTCATTGATCTATATATCTGTTTCTATTCTAGTACCATGTTACTTTGAATATTGTAGCTTTGTAGTATATTTTGATATCAGGGAGTATGATACCTCCCACTTCGTTCTTTTTTCAAAATTTCTTGAGCTATTCGAAGTTCTTTGTGGTTCCATATAAATTTTAGGATTAGTTCCAATTCAGAGAAGAATGCTGTTGGCCTTTAGCAGGGATTGTACTGAATCTGTGGATTCTTCAAGCAGTAAGGGACATTTTAACAATATTAATTCTTCTAATCCATGAGCATGGCATGTCTTCCTATTTGTATCTTCTTCAATTTCTTTCTTCAATGCCCCAAGTTTTCCGAGTACAGGACTTCCATGCCTTCCACCTTCCAATCTTGGGCAAATGCTTCCAATCACGTACTTCCAGCCACGTCTTCCCATCTCCTCAAGGGCCTCTTCCAGTAGATTACTTCCTTTCTGTTTCGTAGCTTCGGTTCTATGGAGCTTCTATCCTTCTCTGCTTCAACATGGCCATGTCTTCTTCATTTTAAAACAAATGACACAGTTCTCCCTACACCCAAAACCCTACCCAAATTTGGCCCCACTTTATATCCCCGTCACAATCAAGCTTCTTGAAAGAGTTGCCTGCACTTGCTGTCTTCCTCATCTCTCATCCATTTTTTCACCCGCTGTGATCTGGCTCTGCTCTCCCTCTCTATCACAACCGTTCCTCTCAGAGCAAGCGCTGTGCCCAGCTCAGAGGACATTTCTCAGCCCTTATCTTACTTTGTCTGGAAGAGAAAGGTTTGACCTATGCCCCCTTGTTTAAACACATTCTTCTTGTGGCTCCCACAGAGTAAACTCTCCTGGTTTTTGTCCCATGTCACTGGCTGTGTCTCTCTGGTCTCCTTCAGGAGCTATCTGTTCCCTAAATGTGGCTGTAACTCAGGACTTCTCCTTGGACCACAGCTCACCCCTCACTCTTGGCTGCTTTCTGGGGAGCGTCTCCTCCGTTACTGACCTGCTGTCCTCTGAGACCCGGTGCTGCTTCCCCCTGATCTTTCCTATCAGGCATCAGAACAAAACCAATGAACACGCAGACCAGAAACAGGCTCATAGATACAGAGAGCATTTTGACATCTGCCAGGTGGGAGGGGGATTGGGGGTCGGGGGTTGGAGGCTGGGTGAAAAAGGTGAGGGATTGAGAAGTAGCAATTAGTAGTTACAGAACAGTCACGGGATGTAAAGTACAGAATAGGGTTACAGTCAATAATATCGTGAAAACTATGCGTGGTGCTAGGTGAGATCACTTCAAAAGGTGTATAAATGTCCAATCACTGGGCTGTACACTTAAAACTAATACAACATTGTACGTCAACTGTAATTAAAATGTAAAAAATCTTTAAGAATTTTAAAAAATTGAGTTCCACAACCAAATGTCCATTTAGGGAATGCTTCCCTTTGGATGTCCCCAGGTGGTGAATTCTTAATAAATGAAAGTGTGACTTGACTCTTTCTCTCCCTCCTACAAACTGGCTTCTCACTCTGTGAAATCACTGCTCAGCAAGTAGAACAGAGGAAGGTGAGCTGGGCTCACTGTTGTCAGGATGCAGAGAGGAGCTAACAACCTGTCTTGAGTCCTGGCCCTCCGTGCAGGGGTGCGAAGCGGCGGGGTGCACGCGTGACAGCAGCATGGCCCTCCCATGCTGTGTCCAGGCACGGAGTGTCCGGGGCCTTATATCGAGTGGGGTCCAGAAAACCAGATCGGGACCGGGCAGGGTGTTAACAACATGACAGGGACGGCTGCTGTCCCTGCCGATGAGCACATTCACTGCATGGCGCTGAGTGACTAACAGGGCTGGAAAAGCCAGAGGCTGAAGGAAAGAGGCAAGAGCAGCAGCAAGAAGCCGGGCTGAGCCAGAGAGGGCTGCGGGCAGGTACAGGAGCTGCCCAGGATGTTCTGCCCTGTGGCTAGCCTGTCCATGGGCTTGGCTTCCTCAAGTCTGTGCCACAACCTTGGGGCTGTTGCTATGAAGAGGGAGTGGCGCGCCTCCTTCCTGCCCTCCCCACCCTCGTCCTCTGCACTGGTGGCACCTGCAGCTGAGGACTCAGCGTGCACGCTGCGTGTATTTGGAATTCCTTCTGTGCACGCGTCCCCTCTGGAGTTCAGTGCACACAGCAGTGAGAAGACAGGGCCCTTCCCAGAACGCAGCTCACATAACATAACCGAGGACGGACTACTAAGCTAATCACCAGCGATGCTTCGATTTTAAAGCGGAGCTTGTTTATCCCCTTGGGCATAATGTCCAGAATCACGGGGCTGAATCC
This sequence comes from Micronycteris hirsuta, assembly GCA_004026765.1. NCBI lineage: Eukaryota > Metazoa > Chordata > Mammalia > Chiroptera > Phyllostomidae > Micronycteris > Micronycteris hirsuta. The sequence goes on from PVJI01007602.1 coordinate 58,388, forward strand.
CCCAGACCCCTCACTCAGTCAGCTCACTCTCCACCACCAAGCCCTGCAGGTGCCCATCACACCTATGCCCTGACCCGGTGCTTTCAGGGCTCAAGAAAAATTTTGAATGCAAATTGGGAAGACCCACTGGCAAAGGCATGCAGTGGAAGGCTCATATTTCACAGCTCCTGGTGGGGAAGAGGATTCTACAGATACAGCAAATGAAAGTGGTCATCGTTTTTCTACAGACTGTTGAAGGTTCCAGTGATGTGAGGAAAGTCGAAAGCAGGCAGACCGACTGCTGCACCTTTGAAGTGCCGTGAACAACAGGTGGCTCTGTTCCGGGAGGACGGGGTCCAAGGGAACATGATGACAATAACCTGGACTGCAAACGGGGGAAACAGCAACGCCGCCTGCCATGAGTTTCCTGTTATTGTAAAGTTGTGTCGCTCTGCAGTGTGTATACGTGCGTGCACACGTGTGTGACCATGTCCGCACACTGGGGAGTGGGGAGGGTGGGCGGGTGGTATTTGTGGAAGGATCTTTGAAATAGACTCAACTTTGACTTTTGTCAGCCTTTAAGGTTTAATTTTTGTTTTAAATTTCTGTCTTTTTCTCATCCAGCCCAGCTCCATGTTAATTATAGAATTTCCAGGCATTTGAAAATATTTTCTCAAAGTCCTGCCTCCAGATTTTGTTCCTCTTCATTTTCTTCCCCATTTTCTGGACGCTTGCCTCGTGAACCTGTGGGACCCGTGACTGTCTTCTGCCCTGTCCACCGTCTGGTTCTGGTCTACATTCTCCCGCTTCGGCTTCCTCAATGCCGTGGGCGCCCCTCCTCTCCTGCATGCTCGTCCGTCCTTGCGTTCTCTGCCTTTGCGGGGCGGTGCCCCTTCGCCGCACCCATGGTTGTGTCCTCGTACTGCCTTCAGTGTGCTGTTCCTGTAGCGCCATGGGGAGGAGCTGGCTCCATGTGCTTCTCAGAAGAGCCAGCTCCCTCATGCCCAGTTAGAATTTGGGGTCTCCGAGGCTCCATTGGTGACCCTTTTTCTCTGCATCCTCATTTTGTTGGGTGATCTCGTCAACCTGCCCAGCCGTTGTTCCAGCAGAGATCTCTCGTAAACGTCTCTGAGATGATCGTTCTGCTTGTTTCATGGCCGTTTCTACTTTGACACCCCCCAGACGCCACCCACTCAGCACACGGAAACTGTCATGTTCCCCTAACCACTCCTTCCCTGAGTCCCGCATTAGGTTACTGCCGCCCACGCCTGCCTAGTCAAGGAAAACAGGACCTGCTAAAGCTGATGCCCGAAGACACAGAAAAGAGACGCATGAGAATGAAAGATGTTGCCAGAGCCATTAATAAATTACCTTTACAAACAGCCATCCCTGGATGGCTTTAGGGATGAGTTAACTCACCTGTCCATGGAATCGCTGTTTTCCCATTTCGTCCTGTTCAGATGCCATGAACAGAAAGAAGAGCCCCCCGTCATCCTTCTGTCAAATGACAGCGCACCACTGACACCAAAACTTGACAGAAATGGCTTTAAATTAGATACTTATTATGAATATTAAACATCTCTAAAATAATTACTAAAGAGATTTAACAGTATGTTAAAAGAGTATACACCACAACCAAGTGGCATTTATTTCCTGAATACATAGGAGGGTGATGATAAAAAGTTATAAATGTATTAACAAAATGAAAAGACACCTGATGAATAGCAGAAGATATACACTGATACTCACCTATTCCATTAGGGGTTAATACCCCAAATTTATAAAGAACTTATAAAACTCAACACTGCCCCCCCGCCCCCAAAATCTGACTAAAGTATGGGCAAAGGACCTGAACAGACACATCTCCAAAGAGGACACACAGGTGGCCAACGGACATGTGAAAAGATGCTCAACATTACTAATCATTGGAGAAATGCAAAGTAAAACCACAATGAGATCACCTCACCTGTCAGAATGGCTATCATCAATAAATCAACAAACAACAAGTGCTGGTGAGGATGTGGGGAAAGGGGGACCCTTTTGTACTGTTCGTGGGAACGCAGCCTGGTGCAACCACTGTGGAAAACAACGTGGAGGTTTCTCAAAAAATTAGAAATGGAGCTGCCCTATGACCTATGGATTCCGATTCCAGGTATATATCTGAAGAATATATGCACCCCTGTGTTAATTTCAGCATTGTTTACAATGGCCAAGGTATGGAAGCAGCCCAAGTGTCCACCAGCAGACGCATGGATAAAAAAGCTGTGGTACGCTTACACAAAGGAATACTACTTGGCCGTAAAAAAGAAGGAAATATTACCATCTTCAACAGCATGGATGGACTCAGAGGCTTTATGCTGCATGAAATAAGTCAGACAAAAAGGCAAATACCATGATTTTACTTAGGTGTGAAATCTAAAGAACAAAGGAAATACACAAGCAAAATAGCAACAAACTCACAGGTACAGAGAACAGGCTGACGGTTTGCCAGGGGAGGGGTGTTGGGAGCTGGGTGGAAAGGGGAAGGATGAGAAGTACAGACTGGCAGTTGCTGAGTGGTCACGGGGATGGAAAGTGCAGCCCAGGGAACACCACTAGTAATGCTGTAGTAAGTACTGTAGTACTATTGTAATATTGTAATGGCGTCTGGTGCCAGGTGGGTTCTTGGAATATTGGGGGGCCACTCTGCAAAGGATATGGTTGTCTAACCACTATGTACACACTTTAAAACAAGGTAATACTGAATGTAAACTGTAGTTGAAAAATAAAGTTAAAAAACACGGATAATTACACGTACTTAAAAATTGTGAACGGGTCACATTAACGTACAGCCGTAAAGGTGACGGAGACAAACTACACAACTCGTGGAGGAGACACCAATCGAGGCGCTGGGCAAACGCCAGCGTCCTTTTCTGGGGTGAACGCTGCCGGTGAGGCAGGGGCATTCTCGCACCAGCGTTTGGCTTCACACTGAAACACTAGACATTTTCCTGTTAACGTCTGGGACACACACGGGTGTTGCCCGTGGCTCTGACTATTCAAAATTGCAGTCTTAACAGTAGGCAATGGTGTTACCAAGAGAAATAAAAGTATCGATATTGAAAGAAAGAGTTATGTTACTTTTTGCAGATTTTATGACTACTAAGCAGAAAATGCAAAACCCTATAAGCATATTCAGGTAAGGTTATAAATGTACAAGTCGCCACTACACTGTATATAAATAATAAGCGATGGGAAAACACAGTGAAAGAAATGGAAGGAAGCAACTCATTCATAACAGCAAAACCAATTGAAACAAAACGGATAAAATGCCTATGAATGAACTGAAAAAAAGAAGTATAAAACTATGTAAAGAAAACTTTATCGAAGGACTTAAAAGGCTTGAAAATAAAACACTCTAAGTGTAAGAATTCTACTTGAAGTGTCTTATAAATTCAATGTGACTTTTTCTGGGCGATGAGAAAATCTAGGTTTCTCTTCAGAGGGAAAAATAAGGAAACGTAAACCTATGAGAATAGCCTGGCACATTCTGGAAAGGTTAGTGAGTAGGGACTAGCCCCGCAAGATACTACAATTCTGCCACCCCTTATGGCAGCCACTAGCCACTGTGGCTTTCTGAAGTATAAATTAATTAAATAGAAATAAAATAAAAATTTATTTCAAGGATGCAAGTGGCTACTATACAAACAGGAAAACAGAACATTTTTATCATCGCAGGAGGTTCTATCGAAGTGCTCTAGTAAAACACATTACTAAACTTTAATCATTCACACAGTTTGTTCACAGGTGAAGGAAAAAGAGGTTATGTTTTATGTGGTGTTAGGAGAATTGACTACCCATCTGAAAAAATACATAGCTGGATCTTTACCTCTTCATTTGAACGCATATCAAGTTCAGACAGAACAAAGATTTAAAATGTAGAAACAGAACTAAAACACCTTAATGTTCTAGAAGAAAGGACGAGTGAATTTAATTATAAGCTTAAGGTGTATATATTTGCAAAGCATATAACTGACAAAGGGCTAATTTCTTTTATTTTAAAAAAGCTTGTACAAATCAATAAGAAGAAAACAACCAAAACAATGGAAAAAAGGATGTCAATAGAGATTAATAAGAAAGTAAACACACCTGGCAGTAATCAGGTGGCAAGACACTCCACCTCACGGTGAGAGAAACGCCCCCAAATACCCTGGTGTGTATTCCCTGCCCCCATGGGCATTCTCCTGTGCAACCACAACACAAGCACTGAAATCAGGAAGCCAACGTGGCATGTTAATCTCCTGTGGGCGCCCTGGTTCCCCGTCCCCACTGCAGGGCCGAGGGTGCTGGCTCTTTTCTGCTGGACACCCCCCTCGGGCTCTCAGCTCCCTGGCCGCAGGGGAGGCTGCCTGTGTGGCACCCGACCTGTGGCTTGGACGGAAAGTCCCGGAGAGGCTGGTCCCCCTTCCTGTAGCTCCTGTCGGCTGGTTTCCCCAGCCCCCCACCAAGCTGGGAGGCTGCAAACTGCTGACACACAGTAACTGTTTTCGAGGGGAAGGGATGAGGAGCCCACCTTTTACTGTGTCTGTACTAAGCAAAATGCTTTCTGGAGTCACATTATATAGACACACGCCTAGATTTAAATTATGAAAATACTAGATCAAATACGGCAAAGGTCCCAATTATCATGAAAAAAGCTACCTGTGCAGGTAAGCTTCACATTTCTTGTCATCGGTGGGTGGTGTGGGGGTGGGGAGCGAGTGTCCCAAGAATGTGCCACCCAACAAGCACGTGATTTAGAATCGGAAATCAATGAAAGCCCAACAAACTCAGGAAACAAATTTTACTTCCCCTTTTTCTTAAAGAGATTCAGATTAAGTAAAGAGATTCAGATTAAATAAAGAGATTCGGATTAACTAAAGAGATTCAGATGAAAAAGAAACCGGCTTCTGATCAGATCACTGCAAGAGCAGGCCCAGAACATGTGTTTTTAAGCATGTTTCTAATTTGGGCAACGTATGTGATGGTACAAACATTTTGCTAAGGAAAAAAAAAAAAAAGAAACCGGCTAATCCCCTCAGGCGTTTTCACCCTTGCGTTAGTCAGGGCTGCAAGTGTCTGTCCCGCACAGCCCAGGGCCCACAGTTCCCCACGGCCCAGCGAGGCTCCGCCTGCCCTGTGCTTGCAGCTCTCCCTCTGCTACCTGTGAGTCGCCCACTCTCCCCTCTGAAACCTAAGACCCCAACCGCCCCCTTTTCTCTGTTGTCCAAAGTGTCCTGTAAATATCCCAGTGCTGCCTCACTTGGTCTTTGGAATTTTCATGCTGTGTGAATTCCCCCTGTGCATGTATTATATATAATCTGATTTTCTCCTGTTAATCTGTCTCTGTTAACCAGATTATTACCCTAGCTGAAAGAATTTAGAAGGCAGGAGAAGTACTAATTTTTTTCAGCCTCCACAATAGGATAAGAAAAACTATTTTGTTAATTATGGTAGGTTTAGAAACAATTGTTTAGACTGACCTCAGAGGTCTGTTCCTTTGATCTGTAAACCAGGGCCACCATGTGGAAAATACTACTAAAACCAAACATGAATGCTTTGATTAAACCGGTGATGGAATAGCCACAGGATCGTGGACGGTCCCTGTGGGATGTGAAATAGTGGCATAGTTTGTGGAGAAGCATTAAAAGTCACCGCAGCATCTGAAGAAGAACGTCTAACTCCGTCAGTGAACAGCCAGCTTCAGCTGCTGTGGGGTCTGGGAAAGCCACCCGAGACCCGCCTCCGCGGCAGGCAGATTACTTGGAGCTAAAGGCCATTTTAGCTTTCGGTTCCAGACAAACTTCCGCTTCTCCCCAAGTATTGGGTTGGCCAACAAGTCCATTACACTTTTGTCTGCACGATGACTCTAGTAGTGCTTAGCTATCTTTAACTTCATTCCAAACAATTTTGTTAGATTGTATTGTGATGGCTATCATATCAGCGTGCATTTAAAAAAACAAACTTATCAAAATTGGTGAATCTTTGTGCTGCCATTTTAATCTCGAAGATGGAAGGAGATATATAACATTTTTGGTGTATTATGCCTTATTATTTCAAGAAAGGGAAAAATGCAACTGAATCACAAAACGAGATTTGTGCCATGTATGGAGAAGGTGCTGTGACTATTGGAATGTGTTTTGCAAAATTTCTTGGTATTGTTGACATTTTGGCCAAATAACCCTTTGCTGTGGGGCTGTCTTATGCACTGGAAGATGTTCAGCAGCACCCCTGGCCTCTACTCACTGTCAGCCAATAGCGGGAGAGAGCTGACATACTCAAAATGTCCAAATCAACTGGTATTGGTGAGAATGAAAAACGTGTCTTTTACGGAAAAAACTAAACAGACTTTTGGCCAACCCGACACACAGAAGACTTTGCATTAGAGGCCTCAACTGTAAGAGGTGGTCGGAGGTCACTTCTTTTGACATGTCTGCGGAGCAGGGCCAACCCCTCTGACTAAAGGTCTGCTCCTTCAGTCACCCCACGATGGCCTTTGGAAGCCCCCAAGGCCTTCCCCTGCCCCCCGCTCAGGATGTCTTCCTCACACGCCCACGCTCCCTTCCTGTCTCGGAACCCTCCGGCGTGAGGGTCCCTGACTCTCTCCTGCATGGGGGCTTCCCACGCGTGTGCCTGCAACACATTTGGTCCTTTCCTTTCGCTGATCTGTCTCCATCTGATCTATTTGACTGTTGGACCAGCCGGAAGCGCCCTGAGGGTTGAGGGAGATTTCTCCCTCCCCTCCGTGTCGCTGTCGCAGTGACGGGGTAAGAGCTGAAGGGGAAGGTTGTGTCACACGGACCAAGAGACGACACTGGGTGTCAGCATGTCAGATTTCAGGGCAGTGGAGACAACTTCTGTGACGTGATGCAATGCATTAAGGATGTAATGCATTATGGAATGGATAGGAATTTGGTGTAAAAGCATCTAAACCTCCTTGAGAGCTCTGTAGACCCTTGAGAAGGAATGCATAGGGATCACAAACGGAAGTTCGTTAAGAGCAGTAAATTAATACATTGCACTGGGCTGCCTTTTATAGTCTCAGCGTAATTGTCTATGCGCCCATCCGACCTCGTTGTCTTTAACACGCACATATATTTTTAATGTATGGAAGGATAAGCTTGTTTCGCGGGCATCACAAGCACATTTCACGGTGATAACGGTTCTCGTGGAGACCTCTGCCCAGTTATAGTCACAAAACCTTGGTGGAGACCTGAGGTGCCCCCACAGGCACGGCCTGGGGTTCACAAAGGCTTCCAGGTGGCTGGGCTCAAGTGCCGTGAGCACTGACTGCGGGGGCAGGGGCGCCGCTGTAAGTGCGCCAGCTCAGACTCGCTGCGCTGCCGAGTCACGGGCTTTTCCAAGGAAGGTGAAGAGCACAAACGTGTGTGTTTGTGCCTTTTAGACGTGTGGCATGGCCGTCGTTTTCAGCCGTTAGTTTGAAATGCAGCATTTCCTTTGTGGTACAGCTTTGTGGCACATCATGGTGTGAATATGTTGGGACCTTGTTCAAGTATCAACTCGGCTGGTGTATGTTCCTTTCACACATTATGAATGAACCAATATGGAGGAATTAAAAAATGCGGTATCGTCATATTATGCCTTCAGAATAAACACTAAGTGGCCGTCGCCTCCTCTGGGCCACCCTCCTCTGCGAAATCCGGTAATCCCTGTCCCACCGCCTGTCAATAGTCACGAGGATTTGTTGTTTATACCATTCGATTCTACTTCATACCCAACCACCCACTGTGGTTTGCTTTTATTATTATAGATTCAGGACATGATTAATGAAATACAAAATGCTAGATCAACTCATAGTTACTTTCCTGCTTGCCCGTCCAAATCCATCTTCTGGCTCCTTCTCAAAGCGCGCCCCCACCCCCGCCCCAGTCGGGGAGGTTGCATGGAAGCTGCCTGGGGCAGCCCGGCGCCTGTTTGTTAAGGCTCGGGAGGAATGCGGGTGATGAGATGCCCTATTTCAGGGCCACCCCTGCATGTGCTGATAAATCTAACAATAGCTCCCCTTGCACTCGTTCACCAGACTCACCCAGCTCCTTGTCAACAGGGGCAGGTGGCGGGAAAAGGGACCGAGCAGGGCTCGCAGCCTTATTTAGTAAACGCATCTCGGTGGGAGCTATAGATTACATTGGCTCGTGCTTCTATTTGTGGCTCCTTGCAAATGCAGCTCATCTGCCCGCTCCTATTAAATCTTCTTTCAAAGGAAGTCTCATACGAAAGGGGAAAATTGCCGTACATTAGGAGAAAAATATCCTCACATTAGCTAATGCTCTTTTCTTTTGCTTAATCATCTAACATTAGGCATTAGACAAATATTTTTGGTGGCAAGGTAATTTTATTTCCTTTTCTCTTACTAGCTCTGTAACATCAGTTCTAATTGTCCGTCCACTGAGAGGGAGCTGGATATTCACATTGATAACACGCAAGTGTAGATCTCGTCCTCACTCCAAATTACTTTGCATTTCATTCCACACAAAGAAGATATTTTTTTGGGTTACAAGTGATATTTTAGCATTCTGTTTGGAAGCTGCTGCACTCAAATCCTAGGAAGCTACACCAAAAAGTTGAAATCCAAAGGCACGATCAGCCAGAGCAGCTTAAATGCCCACATCGTGCAAAAAATAGCTAAATAAAATGCATATTTATTTGTTACTTCATTTCTGTCCTTTTCCTCACACAACTGATTAAAGTAGAGAAGAGTCTAATTCTTTTTTTTTTAAATATTTTTTATTATTTATTTATTTTTAGAGAGAGGGGAAGGGAGGGAGACAGAGAGGGAGAGAAACAGCAATGTATGGTTGCCTCTCACATGGCCCTCACTGGGGACCTGGCCTGCAACCCAGGCATGTGCCCTGACTGGGAATCGAACCGGGACCCTTTGGTTCCCAGCCCGCGCTCAATCCACTGAGCTACACCAGCCAGGGCAAGAAGAAGAGTCTAATTCTTAACACAACCATGCAGTGATTCTTTAAAGCTACTCTGAGCTTCAGCGTTGGTTATCAACTCCGCCACTGGCACCTGCGCCTTAAAAGTCTTAGGAAAAGAAAATAATACAGAGAAGATGCTCAGAAATAGCCTGTGAATAGAAGTTAGTTCAGTTCTTTACAGAGTACTTGTTTTATTTAGCAAATCAAGCAAAAATAACCTTGGACTGCCGTATGTGGTAGAAGCCAGCTTACTCACAGGGTAACACCAGTTTAACTATGATGGCGTGCAAGCTGACTATTAAGTTGTGCCCGTGCAGATGGCGGCAATATGTCAGACCGTGGCGGGGAAAGGACGCCCGCCGACAGACCGTGGCCCCAGACTGGCCGCCTCCATATGCTCTCCGAGCCCGACAGCTTTGCGGCCCAGGCCCAGCCCCTCAGTGCCGCCCATATGGCGCCCGCAGATTGAGGGCTTTGCCTTTCATGGGAGTCAAGCCTCGCTCGGTATTCTGTGGCACTGAGTATTGCACGCCCTGACCCTGAATTTAATTTCGACATAGGGTGGGTACTAGGTGGTTCCACTTCTGGAAAGAAACAGTTATGAATCCTGATGGTCTTATACTTTAATTTTAGAGAAAGAAATTAGTTGCATCAATTGTAATCTAATATTTAAATGGATCAAGTTACCATCTATGCGTTATGCAGCAGGGAGGCGGAAAATAAGAAAATAAATGAAATTGGGCTTGTGTGTTACTGGTTCTATGTTCTAGTCTCACATGTAAACAGAAGGAACTTGAATTCAGTGGAAATGTTGGATAATGAGCAGAAATGTTAACAAAAGGTTTTCCTGAGAATTATGATTTTAGTATTTCTTGAGGTTTATTTGCATGTTGCAAATTTTAGGCCTTACGCATTCATTTATTTGCTTATTAAACATTTATTGTTGTGGAGGCTAAAATATATTAATACTTTTCCTCCCACATTTTAAGTCCTTCTACCTGAGCTTACAATCAAACTAAGGGACAGATTAACCAGAGAAAATCAGATTTTTCAAACACACTCGGGGAATTCCCATGAATATGAAAATTCCAAAGACAGGCAGCATCAGGATACTTCTATGACACTTTGGACAAAGGAGAAGGGGGGAGGCGGGGTCTTAGGTTTCAGAGTGAGAGTGGGCGATTTACAGGTCCTAGAGGAGACTCCTTGCTGGGCCCCCAGAAACAATGGCACAGGGGGAGTCTCGCTACAGGCCCCTCCCTGCCTGCTGACCACCCTGAATTCGGATTAGGCAAAGGTTGCACCCTAAAGCTCCCTTCTTGGAGCAGGTTTCTCTGAGTCTCTTGGGCTGGAAAGGGTTCTGCGTCTTTCTGAGTCTTGTTTTTTAATAGCCAACTTGAAATAAGTATCCCAAAAGGCAGCTTCAGGGTGGAAATCTTGGGCCTTCTTCATTGTGTTCAGACTGTTACCTTGCGGCTCCGTAACTGGCTGCATTTGACAAAGACTCAATAGGCGGTGGCCTTGTTTCATTTCAGCAGAGAGAGTGACCTCCATCTAAATTGTAAATGAAAGGAGGAGAGCAGAGAAGAGTCTTTAAAAGGAGGGGCTGCGTCTCTAGCAGGAGGGACCCTCATCTGGACAACGGAGCACAAAGAAGTGCGTTCTCCTTATTCCTCACTAAGAACTTTCTCATTGAAAGGAGGTCATCACTTTCTATGAAGCTTTTTTAAAAAACAAAGTCAGAACATAGATGTATTGACAAATATTTATAATTTAGGGAGGAAAAAATATGAAATCCTAGAGAAACACGCAGCACAAGCCAAACTGAGCCGATAACAAACTAAAAATGCATAATAGCATTGGTAAAAGAACAGAGTTTTATATTTCACAGATGGGAAATAATAAAACAAATAACAGTACCTTCCCCCGGTGTCACTTCCTCAGAATTTATTTTACATCCTTTCTCTCCACAGGTGTTAGCCAGATCTAAATTTGAGGTTACCTGTAACACACCTTCATTCTGGTAGACTGAAGGCACAGCAAAAATAGAACTTTTTCCTGTAGGCTATTCCCCCACATAAGTTCCTCTCCAAGGGTCTTGAAGGAACTAGTTTTGCCACCCCAAAACTGTGCCTTTGGGGAGTTGGGCTTTAAGTTGATCATTAAGAAACGGAAGACTCAGAAAGATGCTCTGGCCTCCCTGCTTTCCTGCCCAAGAGACTCAGACGGAGAAACCTGCTCCAGGGAGGGAGTGGTAGGGTGCGGCCTTCGCCTACTCTGGATCCAGGGCGGTCGGCAGGAGGGCTCGAGGCAGGGGCCTGTTCGCTGGACCCCCCGGGTCCCCTGGTTTCCGAGCGGCCCAGCAGGGCTCCGCCTGCCCCGTGTGTGCAGCTCTCCCTGTTCATATAAAAATACACACGTGCAGGTGAGGCTTTTTGTACCGACATACAAGATCTTCAAGAAAACTGAATCCTGCGATGACACAAAGATGGGGCAGCGTTTACAACGAAAGGATGGGAACCCAACAGTCCATCCATTGCCTATCACAATGTATAAATACTTCTCAAAAAAATCATCGTGATGCCCACCTCACAGTGGCGATCCTATCTCGGCCCTTCCGCAGGTATGTGCGACACGGTTAGGGTCTGTGTCCCTGAGTGCCTGTGAAAGAGGCGACAAGGAAACTGTCCTCTGGGATCAAGAACTCCCAAAGCTGCCATAGAATGCGGGTTGATACCACTGGACAATTTTAGTTCATTTAAAACTTAATCATGATGTCTTTAGAAATCACTACCATGGAAGTAAACACTTGGTTCTAACTGCACGCGCAGTCTGTTTTCACCCAATTCCGTCAGGTGCTGGGCTGCGGAACCCCGAGGTGTGCACCTGCATTCTCCAGGAAGGGCTCCGGCCCCCTGCCCCTCGTGGGCAGGCAGCTCCTCTTCGTTTTGTCTTCAAAGCCGTTTGTCTGATGGAGCTGCAAGAGCACAGCCGTGTCAGTCTGCTGCCCGCAACCCTGTCTGATGACTTGGTGACACCAGTATATTGATAGGCCTGGAGCTTGCCACTGTTGTCCCATGAACTCAGGAGAAGAGTGGCCTTTTCCCGGAGGTGGGTGTTCACGGAGAGGGCTGTTCTGAGCACGAGTGAACTGAAGGAGGAAGCCATCCGCCAAAAACCAGAGGCAAGCCCACCTTCTCTCCTTACCGAGAGTAATCTCTGGAAACGCTGTTCTCAGGCGGGCCCCAGCGCGGCTGCTTCCTGACCTCCATGGTCGGCAGTCACGCAGAGGAAGGGGGAGAGGCGGGTGGCAGCTATCTGTCTGCTCCATGTGACGGCCAGTGCTGGCGCATGGGCCACAGGGGGCTTGTCCCCAACGCACCTCAACACTCCGTGGCCTCCCAAACTCTTCCTTTGGCGGCCCCCATGCCACAGCTGTCGGACAGACTGGAGGCGAAAGGCGTGCACACACCCACTCCCCCATCTGACTGGGGTCCTGGCCTCCTGCCCACTCGTTCCGCCTCCTGATGCCTAGCGCTGCACAGAAGTGCTCGCTGAGGCCCGGACAGCCAGGCTTTTCCTCTGTGACTCAGGAGGTTTAGGCAAGATTGCATATTTTTTCATTTCATTTTTATTTGGTATGCATTGCTTACATTGCAGGCGAGGAATCAATCCCAGATCTGTTTGCTAGAAGCCTCTCTGGGTGAGCGAGCTTACTGCTCTCATTTCAGCATGGAAACTATCTCTCTCCTCACAACGGCTTCCCCTTGAACTCTGAGCACGGAGAAGCCCGCATGTCTGACAGCTGGAGCTGGTTTATGGAACTTGCCCCATGGCTGCTGGCAGAGTGTGAGAAAACACAGCGGTAGAATCTGAATCTGTCATAGTATGTGGACACACGCACACACATGTGTCCGTGCAAGTTTGAACAGCCGTAAAGGATGGAAGCGGCAGACCCCGCCCTGCATGAGGCTCTGCGCTCCCTTAGTTACACCCTAGTTGCTGCCTGTCAAGAAGGACCCCAGGAAGCAGTGCCTCCCTCCCTCTCTCTGCCTCCCACCTGCTTGCCTGGCCTTGGTGCCAGACACGCCCCTCACCAGGTCCTCATGGGCAGCTGTCCCCAGAAGCCCCTGCAGGCCTGTGGGTCTGCTTACACTGTCCCCTTCTGAAATGCCTCTGCCTCGGCTGCCCTGCCACCTCCTGCAACTTTGAAAATGAGCTCCCATCCACTTCGGGGGCCCTGGTGATGCCTGAACCACTTGCCCCTGGCTCTGAACTCAGAGCTGTGACTCTGCAGCTTGCCCTCCCCCTGCTGTGAGGGCTCATCTGTTTCCCCCAGAAACCTGTGCTCCTTAATTATTGGGGGGGGGTGTGGAGGAGGTGGGGTAGGAATGGTGACTAGCACCTGCAATAGGATTGGGGCCCAAAGGGGCCTTTGCATGTATGGGACCCCGTTAGGGGCCCTCGAGGAGGCTGAGAGCCTACCGACACACATGAAAACAGAGCAGTTACAGTCCCTGGTCCCTTGTAACTGGTGACACGGTGGGGCTGAGGCTGCAGAGTTGGAAGCAGCTCAGGCACTTAGAGGGTACTGTGAACCCCCCGAGAGCAGGGCCTTGGCTCCTTCCTCCCTGTCTCCCCCAAGGACCTGCTGCCCTTTGGAAATGTTTGCTGAGTGCAGTTGGTGGGGGCGGGGGAGGGAGATAAGCAAGGGCTGGTGTGCTGGGTGGTCTAACCCTCCCCGCACCAGGGGGTCATGTGGAGAATCTCTTTCCACAGCTCTGTCTCCAGAGGCCCCCAGCCTGGCGGACGGGGTTCCTCCGCGCGGGCACAGCGCTCACCGGAAGCCCCCACACCTGCACTTCGTAGAGAAGTCGGGACAGAAACGCACGTCTGTGCGCAGCAGGACTGACACCTCGGCTCGTGTGTGGAATCTGATGAACAGCATAAACTAGCAAACAAAATAGAAGCAGACTCATGGAGACGGAGGGCAGGCTGACAGCTGTCGGGGCAGGCGGGTAGCAGAGCTGGGGAAATGGTGAAGGGAGTAAGCGAAAAAAAGAAAAGAAATCCCTCACAGACACAGACAACAAGGGAAGGGGAGGGGGGGAGGCAGGGGAGGGTAAAGGGATAAATGGCGATGGAAGGAGATGTGACTTGGGCTGACAAACACACAATACAAATATGCAGATGATGTGTTGTAGAATTGTGTACCTGAAACCTAAGTCATTTTACTAACCGATGTCACCCCAATCAATTCAGTAAAAAGGGAATGTTATTCAGTTGTGAAACTATTGATATTTTAGATTTCCCAATTCCTTTAAAAATGTACATGTACTATTAAGGGTAATAAAAGATATGTACTCTAATGAAGTGGAAAGATGGGTTTGTGATTAAACCCATTCTGTAAATTAAAAATTTTTACTAGTTTTGTTATCCTATTTTTCTTAATGCTGCTTTTAAAGATATCCCCCCATATGTTTCTTTTTCTTTAACTTATGAACTTTTTACAAAGAGCAGGGCGAGCAGTCGGGATCACCGTCCCTGGAAAAGGCGCGGGCCACACTTCCCTGGGGCCTGGCGAAGCCTGGTCACAGCGGGGGTTAGAGCAGAGAAGCGAGAGGCCCCTCTTCTGTGGCCATGCCAGTCCCTGGCTCCTGGGAACCGGCAGGGGAAGGAGTCAGATCACGCAGGACACAGGGGAAGGCGTGTCGTAATCTGTGAGGACAGGGTGACCATCTGTCCCAGATGCAGCCCGTGAAGTCCTGAGTCTGGGGAAACTTCTCGGTCCCAAGCAACGTGGGCTGGGTGACCACCCTATAAGAGAGCTACCCCAGGACAGCAAACGAGCGTGAAAACTACTGAGGGTTTTTAGTATTTCATGTCTGTCTGCTGGTGTTATCGGGCGTCCTCGCTTTGAGCACGAAGAGGTTAATGCGAGACCTCCCTCGGAGCACAAGCTGGCCGCGGCTCTATCAGTACATCTGGAATGCCGCTCATGAAGGCCAGCCCTCCCCCGCCCCTCCGCGCGGCGCTGCGCTGCTCGGAAAGTATGCGTGAACTCAGAAGTATGTGACATGTGCCCACGTCCGTGCCCTTGGTGTTTCCAGGCCAAGGTCAGCAGTGTTGCCTCCGAGTGAGGTCATGCAAGTGTTCTAGATCCTGGGATCAAACGTCACGTAGGCACTGGGACAGGTGCATGCATGTGTGTGTATGTATGCATGTGCGAACATAAATGTGCGTGTCCTGGGGGGGTCTCATCGTGAGGAGGAGCCCGATTTTGCTCCAAGAGAGAAACCCCCTCTTCAAGTGGCGCCAGAGGCTGGAGGAAACTAACAGGCCCAGGACGTTTCCTTTTCCATATCAGAGAAAAAATGAGCTGCCTTATTTTTCCCCGTATTTTTAAAAATAAAAACTAAATGTAGCCTCAGAACTGGCAACAGATAAAGATGAACAGAAGACTCCTCTGGTTCTCAGTCTTTGTGAAAGCAAATCTCTCCCCTTCCCACCTTTCCAGGTGCCACACCTCTGATAATATTTTAATATGAAAAATGGAACATTGCAATTTTCTATTCTTTAGTGGTCAAATGTTTTCTGTCCTTAGGCAGAAAGACACATATACCACGATGCCAGTTAATAACATTTAAAATGTTTGAAACATTATTACATACACAAATATAATAATACACCCAACTCTATAATGTATGTGTCTATATATACATATGCACACATGTCCACATATATGTGTTTGCACGCAGATGCCACATCACATACACACATAACAAGCTGAAGCACCGCCCAGACAGCGTCCGCTCCGGGGAGACATGGGGATGCATCCTTCTCAGGGACATGTCAGAGTGGCCCCACTCTTTGTTCCCCTACCCCACCATTTGCCCCTCTCCAAGAAGGTATTAGGGACCGGAGAGCCACCAAGCTTAGGGTTTAAGGTGAGGCCTTTTTGGGCTACATGGCGTCGTCTGAGTCTTGGACCTGCCACTTTCTCCCTGTGTGACCATGACCCAGAGGCTGGACCACTGAGTGCTTCGGTTTTAATGGTCAATGGGAATAAAGACAGGCCCTCCTCTCTGGGGCTGTCACACACTGTGGAGGAATATGCACACACACGGCACCGCTTTCCATGGAGCACAGAGGGTGACCATCCCTGAGGAGCCTCTGTCCCATTTTAGGTCCGTGGATGAAAGTGGGTTAAAACTGCTGGTCGACCCTGAGTGAGTCCTAGCGGCCTGGAGGGCAGGGACACCTCCACACGCTGCCCATCAGTGCTCAGAGAGCCTGGGTGCACGCACTCGACACCCTGGGCGCTCCCTTACTCACCCGTCCGGCATGTGGGTGTGAAGCCTTGACTGCAGTCCTGTCCCACAGCCCTAGGCGAGGAACGTGCCCAGCGCCGCTAGGCTGCCGTGCATGCATGTGTCCTGGCCCCACTGACTCCTGCTGTGGGACCCTGGCTAGCTGTCTTACCACCTCTGCGCCTTGCTGTCATCATTTGCAAAGTGAGGGCGATAGTGCCATCCACCTCCCAGAGCTGTGAGGATTCTGCGCTAAGTCATGTAAATGCATGCCAGACAGAGGAAGAGCGCTGGAGTGGGGCCTGGAGCATGCTGGGTGCCCCGGAGCAGCTGCTGCGATTCAGGCATTTTCTTAGAGTCTGGGGACAGGACGCTGCCTTTTGAACAAGTGACCCAAGAATGACCTAACTCTGAAGATAGTATTTTCTAACACACTGAGGTCTCTTAACTTACTATATTTGCAAAAAAAAAAAAAGCATTTCTCATAATCCTAACAAGCAAATTATACCAAAAACCTGAAAATCACTTTAATAAATAAATAATTCCTTTCATTTGGTAAAACATGGGCTACAGGGACAAACCAAACGAAAATGGCTGTGGCAATAAAGTGCACTCCTGGACCAAGGTCGGCTGGTGGTGCCAATTTCCCCCCAGACGTTTGCGCGTAGTGGCGCGGAGTCGGGAGAGTCACGGATCAACGCATGGGGGGATGGTGAGGGCAGGGTTGGCGCTGTTCTATGGCATACGATACAGTAATCAGAAAGTAAGTAATGATACAAGAACAAGGTCTGTTTGGCGCACTCGCAGCTCTAAAGGTACTGTTGCCCCGCCCTCTACAGATCCAGGAGCTGCTTCCTCGTGACATCGGTAAAGGTATCGTCATCTTTGCATTCTTCCCCTGCGCCTCTGCCACGGGTGGGAGAGCTATCCTTTCCAATTCCACATGGGTGCGGCTCGCGGTGTGCCCCTCTGAGAGGTAAGGTGGCGCTTGCTCTGAATCAGTCCCTCGCCAATTCCTTTGCGATGGAAGGTAGAGAGAGAAAATTTAAAATAAGGACAGAAAATAGCTTCCAGTTTCATAAGGACAATAGGTGACTAGGCCTCGATTTTGATGACAGACCTCCAGACAAAAGCATTCACGGACGGTAGTTTTTCTTCCTTTGTGGCCAGAGTGGATTTCTAAATAGGTTTGTAAACCTGAACGCACCAGAAATGCCCACAGAGACGAGGACTGATTAGCACTAATGGAAAAGCAGCTACGACGATATTTGAAGAGAAATCTCTCTCTGTGAAAGAACCAAAATGCCCACTAATTAGATACAACTTTTTTTTTTTTCTGGTGGAAAGAAAACTATGTTGAAGATTTAAGGCTTCAGATTTTAACCACTCAGAAAAATAACCACAAATTCAACTAATTTTTTTCTACCTGTGCTTTCTGCCTCCCTTACAGCTTTCCCATTTATATTTTCTGTCATCGATCCATTTGCCAAGCCATCTTGCCTGTCTGTGTATCCACCTGTCTCCATCTGTTGATCTGTCTGTCCATCTATGTACCCACCTACCTACATACTGTCTGTGCATCTACCCACCGTCCATCTGCCCATCTGCTGTCAGTTGGAGAAGCTAGGCAGGTTCACAAGCGGTGAGGGCTGAGCAGCGTGGAGGGAAGGGCGTGACAGCCGCAAGGCGTCTCTGAGCAACTTTCCTCAGCCCTTGGGGTGGCCTGTAGCCCTGGTGGACGTGGAGTCTTTTAGCATTTTTGTTCTCAGAAACAGTTCTCCAAAGCGTATTTCCAGGCAATGGGGGAACCTATTTTGTGACCAGGAAAAGGAAGTTACCCGGAACTGAAAACCCACGCATAAGGACGTTTGGAACGGGAGGAGGAGGGTCCGTCGAAGCTTCTCTTCCCGGGAGATGTGTCTTCATCAAGGTCACGGCCCAGGATGGCATGGACACGGAGCCAAACTCAGGGGCAGTCTGGGAAATGTGCTGGGTTGGGGGGCGGTGGGCGTGTGCAGTCAAAATGCTCCTTAGCAGCATCCTCTCTGGACTCAGCGGCGCCGAGATTAGACTGTCAGGAATGATGAAGAAAACCAACAGCTTGTAGCTTGGTGCCGTGAAGGAGGAAAATAATCACACGTCAGCTGTCCGGGAGGGGCTGGGAGGACCAGCAGTCCCAACCACCCTCTGTTGTGAGCAGTGGAGACACAGCCATTGTCACCTCTGAAATGTGGCCTCACTCTGAGCACCAAGTGCTGAGGGCCCAGTGGTGGGGACTGCCGACCACAATGCCCCCTGACAAGGACCAGTCCCAGGGGAGGAGGGCGCTGCGGGAACACTGCCCAGCAGCTGTGGGCGTGACCTTAGAGGAGAAACCCCAGGAACACCCCCAAATGCCCTGTACCTGCGATGGCCTCGGTGACAAAGAAGGGTAGGCGCAAAGGGAGGGGCGGGCTGAGGAGGTGGAAGGCGAGGACAGAGAGCAGTGGAGAAGAGCAGACTCAGTGAGACGCAGACTCGGTGAGAGGCTTGGTCCCCGGGCCAAGCAGGCCTGCACACCCTAGTTTCCATGACTAATCTCAGCGGCTCTCAAACACGTGGCCATGGATGCCCTTACAAATAGGCTATTTGGCCAAGGGAAGCAGCCATGGCTTAAAAAAAAAAATACCTCTTCAGTGTAGGTATGTCACTGTG